>WYDI02017157.1:0-32817 GCA_009867235.2 Psittacus erithacus
GGAAGGACAGGTTGTTGGGGGAAAACAAGCAGGCTACATGCTTTGTCTAATTTACGACTAAGCTTAAACCACAACAATATATAATCATTATAAGTTTTGAAACCAAAGCTTAGTGAAGGTATTTCCACTGTCAACCTAGAACAGCAGATGTACTTCATTGACAAGAGGGCTAACTATTTGTGCTGCACGTAAGAATGCCTATTAGTACTTGCTGTTTACAGCAAATACTAATCTTGGCTATTCCAGATATTAAAGGAAAAAGCATATTTTCTCTCCATACAATTCTCTTTTATTGTTTTTTCTTCATGTCATATGATTGCATCTTGCAGTCTTTTGATTAATTGCTTTTGGATATCAATGGATATCAGCTAATATTTGTTTATTATTACTAAGGGATTTAAAAACACTACATAGATTTATACGCACGACTGAAAACATCAGGACCACAACTTTGAAGAACATATAACTAAACACAAAAAAATTACGTAGACCAGTCTTTTAACATAAAAACAAAGACAAGTAGGTTGCATGAATTTAACTTAGAATCTACTCTAAGTGTTTGGGTTTATTCTTTTCTTTGCATTCTCCAAACCAGGTAGCCTCATTGATATTTTATGCATGAGCCAGTTCATATCTCCCCAGCTTGCAACAGTACTACTACCTTCTTGAAAATAATTCTGACTGCATTCTAACCAGATTTAGTCTTGCAAGGACTTTGTTTTTCCACATGCAAAAAGATAAGTTAAATGTATTTTGAAGCCTTTTCAAGATCAGCGCTTTTACAGACAGCAACTATACATTCATAACTGGCATATTGAATTAACTCCTTGTGTTAACTCATTAACTTAGGCAACTCTGGGGCCTAGGCAAAGCTAAGTGTAGAATTTTAAAATGTGACTAGACTGATAGAAAAAAAGGTAAAACTAATAATTTTACGATCCATTTTGTCACATTAAAATGATGCCAGACAGGCCTTACACGATTGGTTCATAATCAGTACGTTTTAAAAGATAATGCAACGCTGATTCTTTCTATCTGCTGTTTGAATTCAGGATCTTTGGAGACACTCAAGACTTAATTTAAAATTTTCTCTGCAAGGAGCGTTAAAATATATTTTCAAAAATGCTACAGTCCAGGTTCATGGCTCTGTAAAGTATCACTACCTGCACAATAATTAGTTTCATTTCTTTATGTCACAGAACCATATGGTCTCCCAACCTGTAATTACTATAGTGTTAATGGGGAATATGCCTTACACAAAATGTAAAGTTAGAAAATTACAAACCCTATTAGAAAATTTTCCTTTGTAATTTCCAAACTGTTATCAACAACATAAGCAAATGGATACATGAGTTATTCAATAGTGTAATTGATTTTGTAGCTTATTTTATGTCAGATTTTAAATTGTTTCATTTTCACTGAAACTTTTGTATTTTAAAATGATATGTGAAACTGAAATATAGAAACAAGGGTAGATATAGTTAAGAAGCTTAAGAAAAAGCTTTCATATTCGATTGCACATGGGACTTCAAAGTGGCAGGAAACCATTGTCTTCCTTCCCTTATTTCCCTCCCGTAGTCTATTCTGATTGACTTTATTCCTGCCCTTTATCTTCTCCCATCCTTTTCTCTCATTTCCGCATTTATTTCTTGCAAAAGGATGTTCCCCATTTTTTCCAATCAAGACTTTGCAGCAGTAAATCCTAATACATAGATCCTCTTCTCCTTGGTCAACTGGAAGTCCAGTTGTTTTGGAAAGGGTAGTTCTGGGGCCTTCTCTGTTATCTACAGTGGATTCAGAGCAGCCCTGCAGAAAAGGACTTGGGAGTGCTGGTTGATGAGAAACTTAACATGAGCTGGCCATGTGCACTTGCAGCCCATCACAGTCCAGAAAGCCAACTGTATCCTGGGCTGCATCAAAAGAAGCGTGACCAGCAGGTCGAAGGAGGTGACCCTGCCCCTCTACTGTTCTCTCGTGAGACCTCACTTGGAGTATTTTATGCAGTTCTGGTGTCCTCAACATAAGAAATCCAGAGGAGTGCCACAAGGATGATCAGAGGAAGGGAGCACCTCACTTATGAAGACAGGCTAAGGAAGTTGGGGCTGTTCAGCCTGGAGAAGTGAAGGCTGAGTGGAAACCTCATGGCAGCCTTCCAGTATTTGAAGAGGGCCTGCAAGTTTGCCAGAGAGGAACTCTTCATCAGGGTATATAGTGGTAGGACAAAGTTTGAACTTAAACAGGCAAAGTTCAGGTTAGGTGTAAGAAGTTCTTTACTATGAGGGTGGTGAGGCACTGGAATGGGTTGCCCAGGGAAGCTGTGAATGCTCCATCCCTGGCGGTGTTCAAGGCCAGGCTGGACAGAGCCTTGGGTGACATGGTCTACTGTGAGGCATCCCTGTCTGTGGAAGGGGGGTTGGAACTAGATGATCTTAAGGTCCCTTCGAACCCTAACTGTTCTATGATTTTATGATTCTATGACTGGTGACTTCGCCTAGTGTCTCATGATGGGAACAGATACACGGAGGGCAAATTCAAGGCTCTCTTCAGTCAAGTAAGAAAAAGAAATGAGAGCTTGAGGGGGATATAGTTCTTGTAGATCACTTTTCTGCTGGCAGGACAAAATGCTGCATCGTTAGAACTTTTTGTGTGTTTATTTACGAAATGAACTTCCATTACATTTGCTTGAGAAGTGATAACAAACAGAAATTTCCTAAAGGATTCGTGAACTCAAAGACCAACGTATATATCTTACAATTTAAAAATGCCCATAAAAATTTCTCTAGAAATGCTGAATCTAAAATACTCAAGGTTTTTGTGGCAAAGAACAAAGAAGCAGGGAACTGAGCACTGCAAAAAGCTCAAAATAGGGTGAATATGGGGCATTTTTATTTTGCATCAACAACTTGCATAATAAAGGATAAACTGACAAAAGAAGTTATTTAAAACAAAAAGGGCTAGTTGAATAATTAAAAACACATTATAGCAACCAAACTTAAATGTAGCAAGATGAATAGCTCTTACATGCTATGGTGTGGGGGCACACAAAATCCTCACATGGAAGCAAAACGAATATGAAACTAAACTGAAAAAAAGCCCCACCATGTTTCATGATTTTTTTAGGAAGACAGCA
The DNA here is from genome assembly GCA_009867235.2 of Psittacus erithacus. NCBI lineage: Eukaryota > Metazoa > Chordata > Aves > Psittaciformes > Psittacidae > Psittacus > Psittacus erithacus. The sequence continues at coordinate 3,131 of WYDI02017157.1, forward strand.
TCACCTACCTGCATGTATGCATTTTTTTGATTTATATTTTACAAAGTAATTTATATTTCTATCTTATATGTCTGCCCTAAGGGTCTAACAAATGCAAGTGGGAAAATATAATTAATATAGAATTATAAAACCAACTGTGAAATGTATTTCCCTTATTTCCTCACGATAACTGGGAAGAAAGAAAAACAATGGGTAAGACTGATATTCCTTGTTTAATGCAGCTTACTTAGTGACTGGCATAATGATAAGTGATGGTAATTTACCTTAAAAACCTTAATGAGTGGATCATTACTATAGAGAAATGGGAAGCAAACTTTAATCCCACAGAGGCAGAGCTCCATGGTTGGCTGTGCAATAACCAGACAGAACTCTGAATGAGATTCCCAAGCTTCTGTTCCCTAGGTAAAATTTTCTCTCACTCCACTTTTGCAAAGGTAATGAGGAGGTAATGAGGCTTGACTTGAATTTTTTCAGCACTTGATTCCCTTCATTCCCCAGCAGGTTCCCATAGGATAGAGTAAGATGTTGGATTTATATAAAAGCTGTGCTGATAGATAGGTGGAGGAGGTGAGCCGTGCTATTTGGTTTTGGATTCTGTCTGTATGAGAAGGGGCTCAGATAAATTTCAAGTTCTTTCAGCACTGTCAATTCACTCTGATAGTTTCCACAGAATAAGACAATTTGATGACATGCAGACCTTGTCATGGCTGTTGACTGTTTATTTTGTCACTTTACTGGTACTAAACACTGACCTTTCTGTGCCACCTTTTCTTCCTCTTTCCCCCCATTTTTCACAGGCTTAATACATACATCTGAGTAAATAACAAAACCTAAAAAGGTAGGCAGAAATGTTGTATTAGATCATTAGCTTAATTTGAGCTGAAAGGTCTTTGTTGTAAGTTGGGGGTGGGAAGGGACCTGGGGACCTTTGCAAAGTATTTTGCTGGCAAGCTTGTTGAGATTTGATTGCCTTTGTTGTGATAATCTGAAATTAATTTGCACTTGAACCCATCTTTCTTCTGGGCTCAATTTAAACACGGTTATAATTATGTGCCCTGCATGAAATTGAGAACAGACACTGATATGACAAGTCTGAATTTTTTAATTCCCCAGGTACTAAAGGCTTTTTTCCCCACTTATCTCACAAGGTAATAAAACAAAATGTTTCAGTGAAGCACATGCTTAAGAGAGAGGTATTTGCCTGAGGGGAAACAGTAATAATCAGTGTATTGCTACACATTTACTCATGTACTTTCTCAGTAGGTCAATCTCTTTCTTTTAAAGTGATGTTAAACTTCTGCTAATATTGGTTGATTTGTACCCGGTACAATATAAAAAAAGTAGAAATGATCTGTTTTATTCTATTTCAGCAGCTCCTCATCTGAAAAGCTTTTTCTCAAACGTCCATTTTGACAGATATTTTTTTTAAAAAACCCAACACACTATTGAAGACTACCTCCTAACACCCACAATTGATCTTAGAAGTGCACCTTTCTTGTTCTCAGTATGAGCTGTAATATCCTTACCAGTATTCTTTTAGTTTTAACCCAGATTAGTGTTTTTGGTGAGGAATCTCATTAACTACAGTAAGCCCATCTTCTTTTGTGATTTCCTTTGGAATTGTAATGTATGAAAAGGCCGCCAAGGTCAATGCCCTGGGCACAAATTCCTCTTTAAATCATCATTCAGCTCAGAGTAACAACATTCTCCTTAGAAATAGACATTTTTAAAGATCTGGAACAAGCTGCTCAGTTTCTTGGAAGTGAAAATCATCCCAAAAAGAAGCAGAAATTAAGAGCATAGGAAATCAGGTGTAGGATCTGCAGAGTAACTATTTGTTAGACCCATCCATTTTCTTTTATCCAATATAATTCTTATTCCCTCTGCCTCTTAAATTTGTATACTGTGCCTTTTTGAAGGAAAAAGAGGGCACTTCTAGTTAAACTGCTCTACATTTTAATACAGGTTTTGAAGGTATTAATGATACTAGTGAGGTAACAACTTTCAAGCTTTAAAAATTGTAGGTTTACTCTCCTCAAAGTTGGAGACTGCACTCAGCTGAGCTACCTGAGCAAATTAAATAACTAAAAAATAAAGAAATTCCTATGTTTTTGCCAATTAAAGCAAGGGTGCAAATTCTGCCGAACTATTTTATTACTAGCAATGTAAAAATTAAATGAAGAACACATGCTAAATATTTTACCATTCTCATTCAAATCCTTACAGCTATCACAGAAGAAAAGATTATGTTCTATGTTCTGAATAGCACCTCATTGTGGCTAAAGAAGAGCTTGGTCTTTGCCTTTTTAAAGGACTCAATATTCATTTGAAAGAAAAAAATTCTATGTAAATTGCAGCTAATTTATTTTTAACTAATAGTGGTTTTCATACTAGCTGTAATGGAAATACAATTGAAAATAGATGGTGCAAAGATAATATTTATCCTACTCTGCCTTATGAAATGTTGTGACCAGATTGGAGCAGTTTTAGGGTAAAAGAGCAAAGCTAGAAAAAATAATATACAAAGTGATAGAATCATAGAATAGCTAGGGTTGGAAAAGACCTTAAGATCATCAAATTCCAACCCCCAGCCATGGGCAGGGACACCTCACACTACACCATGTCACCCAAGGCTCTGTCCAGCCTGGCCTTGAACACCACCAGGGATGGAACATTCACAACTTCCCTGGGCAGCCCATTCCAGTGCCTCACCACCCTCACAGTAAAGAACTTCTTCCTTATATCCAGTCTAAACTTCCCCTGTTTAAGTTTTAACCCGTTACCCCTTGTCCTACCACTACAGTCCCTAATGAACAGTCCCTCCCTAGCATCTTTATAAGCCCCCTTCAGATACTGGAAGGCTGTAGCGTTCTCTTCTCTGGGCTGAACAGCCCCAGCTTTCTCAGCCTCTCTTCATACGGGAGGTGCTCCAGTGCCCTGATCATCCTCATGGCCCTCCTCTGAACTCGTTCCAACAGTTCCATGTCCATTTTATGTTGAGGATCCCAGAACTGGACACAATACTCCAAGTGAGGTCTCACAAGAGCACAGTAGAGGGGCAGGATCACTTCCTTTGACCTGCTGGTCGCACTCCTTTTAATGCAGCCCAGGATATGGTTGGCTTTCTGAGCTGTGAGCACACATTATTTTTATACATTGACAGTAATGTTGGTTAAGTTTAGGTTTAGTTAGGTTTGTCACAAATACAATTTTTATTTTAATACTTGCATATTCTTTTATTTTTTTTTCAAATATCAATTTGCTGTGATGAAAGGGGAGTGGGGTTGATGTTAGATAATTTCAGTAAGGGTGTATCCTAATTGCAAAATGTGATACGAAAGTAGACACTGACACTACGTAATTGTTTTGTACTGAAATATAAACATCTCAAATCCACGGAGTAGATTTCCTAGAGTAGGCCCTGATACATAAAATCTAGTTGAAATTTTTTAAATGCAACTTCTGTTTTGCTCCTTGCCTCCTTATCATTTTGTTCAGAAATAAGTTTAGAAACAACTTAAGACACAAGCTGACTATAGAACAAACTTATTACTCCACAACATACCTATTAAACAATATAGCAGCTCAAAGCAATAAAAAGTCCCTAGTGAGGAGAAATCGATAGTTCTTTATATCTTGAAATGTAGAAACCCCATAATATCTTCAAACTGTATGGTAAAAATGTGCTTAGCATCTGACCAGCTATGAGGCATCTAAAATGTAGTAATAACAATATGTGATGACATGCTAGGAGAGTACCTATGATAAGAGCTGTGTGGCCACACATGGTGTGGTACATTTTCACCCCTTAGTTTATGTGTTTTGCTTTCGACTGCCACATTTTCTGGTGACTTTATCTAGTCTCATTCAATCATGCTGTGCACATCACAGTCACTTACTGACAAGCAGCCCTAGCTGAAGCATTCAGAGAAACAACCTTCCACAAACAAAGCAGGCAAGTCCTGTTTCTCTTAAGATAAAATCTGCTGATCTCATTATTGATTGTCTGCTTTCAGGGGTTTTGTTTCCTGAAAGTTTGATATGGGGCAACAGAGGTGACAAAAGATTGGCACTGCGACCTGGAAATTAAATGGTCGACTATTAGATCAACGTCAAATAGGGTGAAGCTGAAGTGTTTGGCAAAAGCATTAGATGCTGTCTTGACTTAATCTCTTTCTCCTTCTTTCTCTCTCTCTCCTTTATCTTGAATCTGTTTTGAACCCTCCCAGGCAATTTACTATCCTTGTCATTGATTTTTATCACCTAATGTGCCCCTATGAAGAATTACTTTTTGAATGATAAATCAGCTTTCTCATTTAAACAATTGTGCCTTACCTTAATGTGAAAATAGCCACTGAAAAAAACCCAAAATATAGTAAGTGTTAACATTAATCACTGACCAGTGGACTCCTTGTGTTTTTTTAAAGGAGCACCAGATTTTCTTTATTATGGATAACTGTACTAGAAATAAATAATGAACCCTTTCTTTTACAAAACTGTAACTGTTACAAAATAAAGTACAGTGGCTAGCTACACTCAACAAGCTGGAGGGAAGAAAAAAAGAAAAAAAAAGGAAAGAACTGCTCAATAAAGCAAACTTGTAATTGTTATCCAGTGTTTGCTGCAAATAGATAGCTTGTAATATGTTCAGACACATTCCCTGTTCCACAGGTGTTATGGTCTGGGTATTTAAGAGACGTTTTGCAGAAGACCACAATGATAATGAGTGATAGGATAATCTTTTCTAGTAGTCCTTTATCCTTCATTTTTTTGTATTACTTTTTTCCCACATGGCCCTCTATCTAATATCCCTATTTTTCCCTGTTGTAGGTGCTGAAGAGAAGTTTTGTCAGGTATTGAATAAAAACTTGTTGTATTATTTGCCACTTTAAAAAAAAAAATAAATTATTTTGTAATTAAGATGCCCAAAGGGAGATATGTCTTTTTACAAAAGAAGAGTTGCAATACCATCTAGTATTGACTTTTCTTTGCTAAGTGGCTAAGTATATTAGAGAATGTTTTCTGGTTTGGGTAGTATTTAAGTACACATATCAGCCCTGGCATTCTGGTAGTGATTTCAGGGTAAGCCCAAATAAAAGCACTGAATCCAAGTAACCTCTTACTGTTTTTAAATGAAATGGGTGTGTGAAAAGACTTACTGTAAGTGTTCATTCAGCATGAGTGCCACTTGGAGAACATTTTAGAACCAAAACTTGTGAAAGAAAAACGTTTATTTCTTGGTTCAGAATAAAAATGTAGTCTGGGAAGAGTTCTTCATTCATTGGACTTCAACTTGGTTTTCTGGACTATTCATAATACAGGATCCACAATCTCCTGTAGAAAAAATGAGGGTGAGGATCCATAAACTGAAAAATACACTATTTTAGCTGAGCTTTGACAAGCATGGGATAAAACTACCACTGCTAATTCTCATCATTTTATCATGCATCTGATAATGCTTGATATTTTTCTTAAAGCTTTCTTTCCTGGAGTCTCATGAACATGAGGCAATATTTCATTGACGATTTTTTATTCCCAGTAATTTCCTGGTCATTCAACTGCCCTTTGCCTTGTGTATGTTATAAAGTAATCAATCTATCATGTTGGTATTATAAAAATTGATAGGTATCCTATACTCCATTCAAAAAATTGCTGGTTTATGATGCAGTCTCACTTTTTTGTCCCCTGAATGTGTCGTGTTTGATCCACAGGAGGTTGGTCACACACTCAGCGTTAATATTTAGGTAATATATATAATATGAATATAATTCCATTAATAATGTATTTTTAGGAGTCCACTTCCCCAAGAGACAAATGTAAGGAAAACACTGACTGAGTTCTCTGTTTTCTCTTGTCTGAAGGATAGAAGAGGGAAGAAAATGGATGAAGGCTTTACAAGCCCTTGCTACATGAATAAAAAATTAATGTATTGAAGAGTTTAGAAGAGAAATTTTGCAGTCTGTCCCAACTACATAAAAGTAGATGCCCTTATTTTGTCACTAGAAAGGAAAACATTTCTGAAGATTTTTATAATGATTTGTCTCTAGAACATACATTAATTCTTCAAATAATTGTCGCTAAATATTTTTTTTTAAAGTTGTATTACTCAAAAGCTACTTTAGAAGTTGATTTTAGTAGCTCTTTCAGTCAACCTGGTTGTATTAGATGTTGGAATATCTATGTATGTTGGTCCTAAGACGTCAGCACTAACAGCAGACATAGCCGTTTGGGATGTTAAAGTGATGATACTGTAACAGCGACAACTTCGGAGCTCTCTAATGTGAAACTAAGTCTTTTAACCACTAATCTCTTGAATCAATATGTGTTGCATTGATTCACTCTGTTCTAGAGTAATTGAGAGTGTGTACATGCACATCAATCCCTCCTAATCACCTCTGCTTCCACTTTCTGTATGTTATACATGGAATGAAACAGTTTAAAAATGTTTCATTTCTAGCCCATGTAATATTTTGTCACTATGCTCTCTCAACAGCTTTAGTTTTCTTGCTCTCAGGCATTGCATTCTTCTTTTTTTTTTTTCCTTGACAAGAAAAGTAACACGATGTTTTTCCAAAAGGAACAATTAGAAATACGCTTCAGTCCTTTGAACTAGCGCATAAAGGTTTGTGGTTGAGTTACCTATATATTCCTGTTGTCTGCAAGTACTTACAGGGTCTTCTTGGCAGTTTGCAGTTTGAAGCTTTGCATTATATTGTGTGTATCATCCTGCAGAAGAGACTTAGAGTCATGTATGTATCCAAATACAAGGTCATCCAGAATTTATATTCTTCTAGAATTTATATTTCTTCTAGTATAGTGAAAGTCCATATCAAAAAATGCAGGAAGAATTTATCATCATTCTATTTAAGTTTATCCCATAAACAATTGAAAGCCATTAATTTCAACAAAATATTAAAAACTAAATCAAAACTGAAAACTAAGTCCTGAATCTTTATTTATGTTTATGTAAATTAACTAAACATCTGCATTCTCTTATATGGGGTAAAAAATAAAAGCTGCTTTCTAAGCAAAAGAAAAATATGTCAGACAGTTTAAGAGTACTTCAGAGTATCTCAGTTTCTTGGTCAAATATGCTACTTTTCCTTTGCACTGTAGTAAATCAGAAAGAATTCAGATTTCGAGTTTGAAAATGTGCAGAAAGGTTGTATCTGTCCTTCTTTTAATAGATAAATAAAATGTAGGACATTTTGAGTGGTCTATAGCACCAAGGAAACTGAATGAGTAGTGATAATACATGTGATAATACATATCATAATTCGCTTCCAGAGTCTGACCCTTCTATTTACAGGCAAAGATGTAAAATCTTTCACCTCTGAATCTCACACTTCATTTTTAGATAAGCCTGATTGTAATTTTACTGAATTTTGTGTGTTTTCTAATAAAGTGCTCTGTTGGCCTGTACAAGACAGCTAACACACAGAATATTTTAGCTGTGATTAGGTGGGCTAAATATTATCATCTGCATAATAGGTTAGGGAGTAACTACAAGTGCTATTATGCCTGCAAATCTGAAAGGGTAGTACCTCTAAAGAGGGGAGCAATGACAAGCAGTTGGGGACACGCTGAGGACAGAAGATTCTTTACTCTGCTTAGCTGAAACTAGAATAGCATGTCTGATTATAGCTATTGTGCTTCACTTTCTCTGAAATGGGCTTTGTGTTGGGGTCCTCAGCTGACAACTTTGCAGAACGGCTGTGGCAGCTGTGTTGCTTCCAGAAATGGCCTCTGGGATCACAGACTTTCCCTGTAGGAGGAGGGTGGCTTGTCGAACCTTTAAATTGACACCCTGGTAAATTCCCTGTTAAATATATATTCTTTAGTTCATATTGTTTATGGAACTTAATGAAATCAATAAATATGAATAATTTGCCTACTCTGCAGCTATTTATCGATGAGGTTCAAATTCTGCCTTTTACCCATTATCCATGCCAAGTCTGATAGGAATCCCAAGAACACCCAAATGATGGTAATTTGAAAGAAAATAACATAGCTCTAAACATGTAGGAAATATTTCCTCCTTTTTGACCTGTATCTATGCTTGCGCAGGTTGTTATGTACTACAGAGCAATTTTGAACCTTCTGTATTTTTTTTTCTGGCCGGGAACAGAACTCAAGAGATTGCCAGATCTCATCTGAAACTGAGATTAAATTGAGATTGCATCTCAAGCTTTCTACCTATTGAGTTTGTGGTGGATTAGAAATTACCTATGCTATCTGAATGCTTCTTCATTCTGGGAAAGCGATGGGCTGAATTTCCCAGTCTTACGATCCTGACATTTTCCAGTGAACTCAGTAGCAATAAGCTAGTACGTTTGCTAAACTGATGCTGAGAAACTTACAAATTAGCATATAGGAACCTATGTGTCTTGTTTTCAAGCATGTGATCTTTATTATATATCCTTCTGAGAATTTAAAAATGTATTTTCTAAAGGCTGTAGTTCATGCTTATATAACAGGTTTGTCTTCATGTGTAGTGGTGACATGGGTGACATGGTTTAGTGTGAGGTGTCCCTGCCCATGGCAGGAGAATTGAAACTAGATGATCTTAAGGTCCTTTCCAACCCTAAATATTCTATGATTCTTTTTCTGATCTTATTTTGCTCTTGGATTAATTCCTTTCAGATTATGTGTTTGATGCACTGTTGTAGAACTGGAAGAAAATGTTGGGGGAGAAAAGCAGTGCTGAATCAGCTTCTGCTTCTACAGGCATAAAAGTCAAGAGCTTTTGACCTCTCAGCCAAAGGTAAGTATAGCATTAACTTGATATCTACTGAAATCTGTCAACTGATTTTGGTGGATGTGGACCATCCTGCCATCACGTCTCCAGTGTTCTCAAGACCTAGCAAAATAAGAAGATAAAGGAATGGTTGTCTGATGAAGAAAGTCATCAAACAACCAAAAAAGAGTGTGATTTGATCCCTTCAGGAAAGAAGGTCAAGCTTTGAAGCTTGTGACTGATCTTAACAGAACTGAGCTAGAGTAAACCATGCACACAATAAGCAGATGAGTTAAAAATCACTGAGTGTGGAAATTCCACAGCATTTGGCATAGCAATTGTTTAGATGTGCTCACTGACATCTGCCACTATGCATATTTGTTTTCCACTGGCTCCTGTTGTGCTGCTTCATGCATACATTGTATAGGGCCAGGAGGGAACAGAGTAGACAAACCACTCCTGATGTCTGTTGCCCTTCTCCTGGCAACTTGTTGGAATTACTGGGAGATGCAATGGTTCTTCATCTTGCATTCCACCTCCCCACTGCCTTGTGTATATTTGTACTGCGCTTTCTCCACTGACAAAATGCTGAATAGCTCCAAACACACATTTTCTTGTATTTTCTGACTGTGGATATTTGGCTTCCGACAGTACATGGCAATTTCAGCCAAGAAGCAAAATAATATCTTTTAGATGTGATGTTCCACTAGTAAAGAGTCTTTTTTTTTATCCAGCTGCAAATTGTTTTGAACTGTGAATTATGCAGATTGCGCAATAAAGGCATATAACACTCATGTCACATGTCCCTAGAAAATAGATCTGTTTTATAGGGATATAACTCAGTTTGAATGTGGTCCTTGGTATTCTTCACTGGTCTCTACCAATTCATTAGTATTTAAATTTATGTTAATTTCATCAAGGTGTGAAAAGATCTTTTTTTGCATATACATGAACTAACGATATTACTATTCAACCAGCTATTTTCTTTTTTTTACCCAGGGGAAGCATGTTGTATGTTAACAGAAAGAGAAAAGGGGAAATTATAAAAGCCCATTTTCAAAAACTTAGGAAAGGTAGCCACTGAACCTATTTTTAAAGGAGCTATCCAGTATTCTCTTTCCTGGTCTGAGGGAAATTTTTGAATGGCACCTTCATAGCATGTTATACTTCCAGAACATATATACATGACAGAAAACTATCATTTAGCACATGTATTATTACAGTATAAGGTTCCCATCCTGGGACATTCCAGCTGTATACTATAATTATAAAGATTCTAGAAGAAGGCTACTGTGCTGGTAGAATATATAAATGTCTAGTACATTTTACAGTTGAATAAATACTGGATCTCAACTTTTTAAAGGTTCATATTTTCATCAGAAGTGACAATGCAAGTTAAAATTTTTGGAGAAAACAGTTCATACCTTTAATCAGGAAAAAACTATAATTTTGTGTTTAAACTACTGTCAATTCAAAACAATCTTAGGAAAAGAAATTAAGAGGCCAGATTTAAATTTTGTAAATAATTTTGAATGTTGTCTTCTATTTGATTCCATATCTGGAATAAGGTACTATTTCTGCTGGACCAAAATCATTAATTGCTTTTATATATGGAATTAGTATCTATGAACTATATCCTTTTATTGACTGAACAAAAAATAAAGATATATTCAGTGCATTTCCAAAGACCTTTCAAGTGGCTCAACAAAGCAAATAATACAGGCCTTGTCTTACATGCCTGTGATGATACAGTTTAATAGTGTTATAAGGCTATGGAGTTGTCGTGATGGTGGATTGTGCTGGTCTGTATAGATTTACTGTCATTCTTTAGGCTTTTCATACATGACAGAGGTTGTCTGAAGCACAGCAGGAACATGAAGCTTGCAGGGGTTAAGTGTTACTTGCCTCCTGGCTTGCTACATAGTCCTCCCTGCACACATACAGAGATGAGGTGCAGGGTACATCCGTCACTGGGCTGATGACATGATGAATTACTCATGTCATTGTCAGTACAGTCAAAATCACTCTGCTGCCGATAAGGTGGTTCCTTTTCTTTACTCTGGTTGAGTGAAGCTATTTTACCCTCTGGTTTTAAAACTGTAGCTCACACAAACATCCCTTAAATCAAAGATCGAAAAGGCTATTTTTAATTTTACATAGTAGCTTTGAGCCATAGAAGACACATTCCTTTGAAAATTACTTCCGAAATGGACAGATGCATATGAAAAATTTTTCATCACTTGGTTTCTTCTGATCCTGAAAATAAAATACCTTAAGAGGAATACTGAAGGTTTTCCTCAACTCATTTTTCGTCACAATTTATTGGAGAGGCAGGCTTGGGCTTGAATTGCTAACACTGCTTCTGATTCTTTTTCTCTGTAAAGTACATGAGAAAAGAGGCAGATATCTTGTAGTAGCAGTGGAAGAGAATAAGATACTGGAAAATGGCAGGGCTTTGGAACTGTTTGGAGGGGAGCTTTATGAGACCTGGGTGATGCCAATAAAAAATTCAACAGGGGCCCTAATATGGCTTGGCTCTGAGCTAGTCACAAAATTCTGCCTCTAGTGCTTGATGTACAGCCTTTTCTCCATGCCAGCTGGTTTCCAAGAAACTTAAAGAGGATGAGCTTGGGAAGAGACAGTAAATATAGCTCGGACAGGGGTATCTAAATCTTGGCTGCAGAAGAGGAGTGCTGAGCACAGCATCTATTTTCCTGGAAAACTGCTGTCACTGAAAATTCAGTTATTGCTGAATTCAGGTTATTGCTGCAGACTTCCCTGACACAAAGTTTTGTCCCAAAATGTTTTTCCTACCATACCCACACAAGCCTAAATCTAGGATTAAGACTTGAGTTTACTCTTTACTAAAATTGTGTAGGAGATACAAATGATCTACAAACAGGCAGACATATTCAGCAAACAAGTGTGAAAGAACTAGCTGGGCCTCTAATAATGCACAAGCAGTGCTTCCGTCACATTATGGATATTATGAGGCTTTCAGGGCACACAGGGGTGCTGCTCCAAGTACAATGGCATGGCCACAACTCAGTCTAATTATTTATTATATTTGGATCCTGAAGTCAAAACATGCACTGGAGAAACTGTGCTTAGATAAGGAAATATAGTCACTATCTAGTTTACTGGCTACAGAAAAGAGTTGGGGTGAAGCATATGCAGGCATATATGTAACTGAAATAATATTTTTTAAATTATTCAACTCTTTTTGTTGCCTGCGCTTTTAATCTGAAATATAGCACTAAATTATTAAATTATTTCTGTCTTAAAACTAGAAATTCTTGGAAAAAACCCCACATGATAACATTCACCTATGAACAGGAAAATCTTTCTACAGAAGCTACATGGCAGCTGACTGACTTAAAGAAAAACAAAACAGCTGAAAGCTTGTGTATGCATATCAAGAGCACAAGAGATACATACTCTCCTATACTTACACACCCGCATATGCTGATACATCTAAACAGCTTTGTTTTGAAGTTTTAATCAGATTTAAATGGAAAGTTATTGAAGAGAACTGTGTGGTCTGAATTTTAATCCCTGAACCCACCGGCTTCTTTTTTATTGCATGTGGTGTGGCCTTGAATTGCAGAATGTTTTAAACATACATAATGAGCTCAATGTCAAACTGTTGAGCCTTTTGTCTTTAACAATAAGCACTTAGCTCAACTAAATGAATAGAAATTGCTTTAGTGAATTACAAAGGCAAGGTTTTACAGTGCACTAATACTGACACTAATTAATGTAGACGCTGTATTTTACAAATATATGGGATTAAAGTCAAGCATTAAAAAATGTAACATATATCAGTAAACAGACCAAATTTCAACAGTCATAGATGCTAGATAAAAGTACTTCTTGAGTAATATTTTTAACATTCACATAGGTTCCATTTAGAATATATACGGTACTAGTTGAATGGCAAGAATAGGAAAGAAATAATGTAAACAGCATGTGTAATTTCTCTAACTTAGAAAGAGATTAGATCTCCAATTCATAACAGACACTTTCTCCTGTCGTATTTTGTAAGGGGTGTTTGTAGTTGGATAACTTTTCTAATGTTAGAAAATGCAAGAACTTATATCCTTCCCCTAAAAGCAGGAGAAGTATTCAGAAATTTACAGTAAATGGCAATTCATCCTTTAGAAATCTCTTCAACCTAGCACTAGAGTTGCTGCCAGAGATCTGAATGCTTTTGCCTAAATCTCTGTAATCCAATAAGCTTTTGTGTTTAGCAGCTTGTTTTGAAACTTGTATAGCACCCTGGCCTGTGTATCTGTATGTTCATCTGCAGGCAGGTGAGTGCCCGAGGGCCTGATTATTATTCAAGCCAGGAGGCTTTCACAGCCCCAGCCAGAATGTAATTTGTAATTAACTGTCATTTACTTCTGTCTGCACTGACTTGTTGTTCAAAAGACAATGTATCTGAGCTGGTCACTAGCTTCTCTTTGTTGTGGATATGATGTCTTTCAGATCTAGTTGTATTCATAATGTTTAGAAAACCAAGTACTTGCATTCTGGAAACCAAAGTGAGAAGGGGATTTCACTGTTTTTTCCTAAATAAATTAGGTATCTGCAATTATGAATACTTAGGTATGTAAAATGAAGTATTTGATGCTCTGGGATGAGTTTCTGAGCATAATAGTTAAGTTCAAGTGAAACATATTTAATTGAACTCCATTAGGGATAAAGCCTTCATGATTTGAACTTATTATAGCTGAGATCTGTAAAATGAAAACGCATATTTAAGTTGTGGGAATTTGTCTTAACCCATTTTAAACACCACAACTATATTTTCTCACTGAAGCGGGGCCACTAATGTATTCTGTGAATGTACCCATATCATGAATTTGTAATTGTCCCCATGGTAATCTTTTGTTAGCTGAACTAAACAAAAGAATAGCATAATATCCACATTTTTTTCTTTAAGAATTGTGCTTCAAATTGTTATTGATATAATTTTAATTCATAAACAGTAAAAAAAAAATATATCTTTTTCTGTTTAAGCTCTGTTCCATGCACTTGTCAGTGAGAAAGCAGGCTGGAATTCATACAAGGAGTGTCCACACACAAAGCCACTTTAAATATAGGCTAAATTTATCTAATTCCAACTGTCTGCTCAGCCTAAAAGCACTATACTCCTATTTTGCTAGAGCAAAACTTTTGGCTTGTTTAATCTCTTTCGTCACTGCTGCTGCTGCTGTTGCTGCTTTTGGTGTTTCCTTTTCCAGCCTTCACAGGTGCCATTGCTGTACCTCTCCTCCTACAGTCTGGGTGAGGGACTCCCAGCATCAGTTCCAGGAGACCACCACAGCTGATCCAAAGCCCCTGCCTGTGTGCACCTACGCATAAAAGGAACACCTCCCTCTGGTTCAGCACCACTCTTAGCCTATGTATTTCCCAGCACTGTCATGTCAGATTGTATATTCTGGGCAGCATATATACTGGTCAAGGCGACACATAAAAAGGCTCAATGGCATTCTTTTGTCATACTTAAAAGGGGGGTAGGGGAGTGGAGAGAAAAGAAGGAGAAAAAAGAGCAATGTCTATAGGAACAGCTTTTCCCCCACGGTGATTTGCATAAAGTTGGATTAAGCAGTGCTTCAAGCCCCAAAAGGCTGATTACTTACACTGTGCCTTATTAATTATTTCCTTCTTTATTTGAAACAATCACAAGGAGAAAACAAACACCGCGTTGCTATCTCTTTAAGATTGGGAGCATAAGACCTCAAAGAAAGACTGCCTTCTGTAGAGTGTTTTCTGTTCTTGCCAGCCACGTTGGGGCTAGCAATTCCCACGTGTTATCAAAAGAGACAAGAAGCAGCAGGCTTTAGCACCTAGCTGAGCGGGATTGCTACATGCCACTCTAAGTGCGATTAAGCTTCCTTTAGTGCACCAGTGACATCACTGAGGGCTCAAAGCTGCAGCTACTCAAGAGTATTAGAATGCATTTCATGCTTGGCTTACTCAAAACTGCAGAGCTAAAATTTACACCTTATTTGATGTTCTTCTCCCTGCTGTTAATTGGTAAAGGGATCTCTGACCCTTTTGATCTCTGCTACAATCCTCTAAATGCCCAGGTCTGCTAAACTGTTCAGCAGGAGATGCTCAGCAGTTGCCCAGTAATGTGAAGTCTTTTTTTTGGCTTTCTTGCCTTTGGTTTACATCCAAGTTGCACAGAAATAAGAGATGACAGTTGTTATAGATATGCTGGTTTAATTACTTGTCAGCTTATAGCTGATATCTCAGCTAGCCAACGTGGAAGCTTAACTTTCTTCTAGTAGCTTAAAGCATGACCAAATGCTAGTGCTTTTGTATTTAGCCATTGAACTCCGGATACATTTAAGATAAAAAAATAAAATAGAGGAACAGCCTTTTTGATTTGCTTGCAAAAGTGATGAGCTTTTGGTGCACTTGGTTTCATGTAGCTCTTAGGAAATGTTAAATTATTTGGTCATACTGACATCTAAGTGGGTATCAGGCTTGTTTTAATTCTGGTTAATAATTGCACATGGAATATTGAATTCACTTTTCCTCTGCTACCTTTGAAATGAGAGACTTAAAATCTTTATGAGAATAAAGGAGAGGTGTATTGTGTTGACTCAACCACAAATATTACTGCATAAAGTTTTACCAGCTTTCTTTGAAAAGGCATCTCTTTGAAAGGAGCCTAGTGCATATAATCTTAATGTATATGCGATTAAAAGTAATTAGCATGCGCACACCTCTGCATATGGCTGAATTAATTGCACAGAATACTGTGAATTTTAATGGAGGTGACGGCATCCATTAAGCACCTTTGAAGAATTTGCTTAGTGAAGAACAAATAAGGGATGCTGTAATAATTGTTGCCTATAGGTGAAGGCTGGCTAAAACGTGACCCCACGGTGGAGACACCGTACTCTCCCCCTCCAAAGCCCGTCAGAGGTTTTTAGTGTTTATCCCAGGCTTTGTTATCCACCAAGATACATAGTTTCCATTGAAGTGAAACAGATTATTGGTTACTATAGTTTCCCTATTGCTCAATTCAGTGCTGTGAAAAACCAGGCACAATAGGTTTAAAAGTCCAGTTAGGACAAATAAATCCATGTTGTGAAGAATGAGAGAGAAGATACCTGTTCATCTGTCTTTGATGTATTCTTTATTTTGTAGGATAGAAGGGGAATTAGTGGAGGGTTAATTGTTCAGTGCTTAGAGCTCTGTCTTTCCAGTTTACTGCGGAGTGAAATATAGTGCTATAAAGACAAAGTGAATATTGTTTGACTTCTTCCCCTCCCCCCTCCTTTCCAGTTTTCAGAATGTGCAAGATACTGTAGCAGTGTGGTGGAGACAGGAATACAGATTTGTGAGTTTAATCTCTAGCATTATATTTTCCCTGCACTGATTGTATCCGCACAGTGTTTGCCTCCTCTCCAAGCAAAAATTGTAAATAGCATTTTCTTATATCCTGAGAAAATTACTCCACCCAGAATTTCGAGGTTAAGCTACAGAAAATTTACGTTAAGGAAAGTGAAAATGTCAGCTTTCGCCAGGATATGTCAAGAACCAACCATCTGAGCATGCTGGAAAAATTAATGTATTCTAGAAGGCCAACACACAAATGTTAAGAGGGACTTGATGATACAGTGCAGATTATAGCAGTGGCTTTTGTGCCTTTGGAAGCTATGTTTGCATTCAGCCCAGTATGACTAGGAAAAAAGTTAATTTGATTTGATAGCTGAAAAGGTCACACATTTTGTTCAGTGCCTTCATGCTTTTTTTCATAACTAGATTTCTCCATTTCAGCCAAAGCTCACTTCTAAGCATTTCTGCTATGCTACAGTCCTTGTTGAATCCTGCCAAGAAACAAGTTGCGGACAGCATTCTACATGCATAATACAATAGCAAAATGAAAAACCACCGAACTCAAACTGTGTTCCGGGCTTATTTGGCTTCATTTACCCTATATTTCACGTTCTTGTGTGCAAGTTCGTGGGGAATAGGAAAAAGGATAGAGGTGAACAGAGTTAATCAAGCTCAGCCTGCAAAATATAGCACAGGTAAACCACAGAAAAGCTTAAATATTGGCAATCTCTACAGAAAGTGCAACCTTCTTCTCTGAAGGTGCTATTTGACATTGCTGAAGGTTTCGTCGTGATTACTTTCCATAAAATCCAAAGTAAGGATGACTGTCTTGGCTCACTAAGCAACAAGGTTTTATCACTAATTACAATCCTTTATTACCAGTAGTTTAATAGGTTTATGATAGGTCATAAAACAATTCAGCATGGGAGTACATAAAAGGAATAGGTTATACAGCTGTGACATCTTAATATCTATTCATTGTAATCATTTTATGATCTTTAATGGTAGCATTTTTAAATAAGTTTGTATGCTTTTACATGGAATAGATGGCCACCAAAAATGGGAGGTGGAGGAAAACCACATAAATATAGAATAAAATACTTAATGAGGCATTTTGAAAACTTCTAATGTCAAAAACATGTAGACTGTATCACGCATGTGGAGTCTCATTATGGGTAATTATAATAAAATTATAAGTGCTATAATAATTCTAACCTTGAAGGCACAATAAAGGATAGTTATATTTGCCTTCCTAGCCCACACATCTGAGACATTTTCCTCATTAATTACATTTCATGTAAGTATAATTATTTAGTGTAAGACTAAAATTCAAAAGCATTTGCTAAATCACTGTTAATAGTAGTCTTATACTTCAGAGCTTTAATATAACTAATTATATCTAAAGTTATAGGCTAAAATAAGAAATGGAAACAAAGTAAAATTTACACTGTATGTAATTTTTTTCCCCCTACTGATTGTTTTAATCTGTAATGTAATTAATGAACGAAAAGTAATTTAGTAGAGAAAATGGATTATTGTTTGAAAGTATAGTAAAAGTCAGACCTAATTCCTCCATTATAAGTTGTTTTGACTTTGGCTTCACTGAAATCATGTTGGTCTAAAACTATATTTTCTCTGACACAGAACACTATGTTATGTGCTTATGGGCATTTTTGGAGACAGTATGCTTACACAAAGTACTCCGATAGTTTCTTTAGTGCATAAAATATTTGGCTGTGATTAAAAAGTCAAGTCATATTATACATTAGAGCAGAAAAACAGTGTTTTGAAACGTTGTAATACTTAATTTACTACGATTTGGCTTGTCATATTTGTTCACAGGTCTGTACCTTTATCCATCCACTAATGGCTACATTAGTAGCCTAGTTGGTAATAAAATTATTTCACGTAGAAAGTAAATGGAAACACAATACCCCAAAACTAAGCTGTACACCTATTTTTTTTCCTTTCCTTGTCATAGCTTATTTTGTATTACTACAGAACTGTATATAGCTACAGAGTGTACGTGAGAACACTTAACTTAACATAAATGTGCTTGCTTTACATGTACACATACAAACACGTATTATTTTTTTTTAAATATATATTCCTACATTAAATATATCACAATTTCAGGCTTTATCAGGATCAGTGATGCTCAGGTTGAGAAATTCCTTAACAATAGAGTAAATAATCTTTTAATTATCACTTGCTTTGGGGTGTTTCATCTACATGCAGATCTATTACAAAGTAGATATTTAGATGCATATCACAGGTTTGTATGCTTTTTGATGTTTGAAACAATGGGACTTCTTTAAAGAGAAGTTTTTTTAATTACCTTATAATAGATGAAGAATACTTCAGGCCTGATAAATTTCTTCTATCCACAAGGAGGAGAGTGGGATATAGGAAATAAAAATTTAAAAAAAAAAAAAAAAGAAAAAAAGAAGTAAAATCCAAAGAATGGACATTTGTTCTGTAGTCCATGTAGATGCTACAGTCATCCATACCTGTGTGACTAGAGCACCAAGCTTTAGTTGAAGTTATAAAATAAAAAGCACTGGAAGACAGACTAAAAGAGAGAAGATAGAGAAGTTAGCTTCTTAAGTATAGTTTTGAAACAAATCACCTTGTTCACTTGTTTGCAAAGACTGATTTATATTTTCTAGATGGAAACTATACCCAGTTCTTTAAATGGATAACAAAAAACATTTTTCTGCCAGAAATCCTTTTTTTTCTGTGTTGATTTGGTCAAGTTGCAATTCATAAAGCTGTTAGAAAACTGAGGTCGTCTGGATTTATAATAAAGAAAGGGGCTGCAGTAAACCAGAGGGAATTCTGCCACTGTATAAAATTCTCCCTGTTGTGGTCCTTGCCTCTTTTCCTTCTAGAGACACACTGCTATGGAACTAGTCTATTTAGGTGGTATTTGCGAGAGCGGATTTGAGGAGATGTGCTGAGGTATAGAGCTACTGTGATAGTATTTGGATTTATGTTGAGGCTTTCTCATAGGTTTATTTAATAGTTTCAGATGATAGAGTGTTTGTAACTTGCACAATATTTGGAATGCCAGGAGCCTATCTTTTTGCATATGTTTTATAAACTAAAAGAATAATAATGTCAGTTATGCACCCACATCCCTGATATGCATTTAACTAGAAATATCTTATTGTGCCTATCAATCCCTCTTTGCACAGAATGCAATTATTAAATGATGGTTATTCTGCTTCTAATAAAATGAATAATTTCTCTAAGCAAATAGTCAGTAATAAGTGAAATGGCTTTAATTACTTTGATGCCATAATGACTATTCTTTTCCCCTTCCTTTTCTTCTTCCACTTTGCTTTCTCTTTTCCTTTCTTCTCTTCATTCCCTTTCCTTTCTCCATTCCTCTTCCCTTTCTTCTTTCTCTTCCCCTTCCCCTTCTTTCCTTCTTGTTACCAAGAGTCTTTCTTGAAGACAAGTTGGGGTCTGTTAATAATAGGTCATGTTGCTGATAAAATATTTTCCATTCTTTCTTCTCATTTTACATCCTACTTTGGTCAATGTTTTCACAAAGGTTTTTTTAGAAACAAAGTATCACAATATGGTACAGTCATTTACTTTTTTGTGTCCTTTTTTTGTTTTCTTTTGGCTGCTTTGCACATACAATCATAGAATCATTTGAATTGGAAGGGATCTTAAAGGTCATCTAGTTTCAACCCCCCTGTCATGGGCAGGGGCACCTGACACTAGACTAGGTTGCTGAAAGACCCATCCAACCTGGCCTTGAACACTTCCAGGGATGGGGCATTTAAGAATTTTTTCTAATATCTACCCTTTTTCAGCTTAAAGCCATTCCCCCTTATCCTGTCCCTACATGTCCTTGTAAAATGTCCCTCTCTAGATTTCTTGTAGACCCCCCCTTATGTACTGGAAGGTTGATTTAAGGTCTCCCCGGAGCCTTCTCTTCTCCAAGATGAACAACTCTAGCTCCCTCCATAGGAGATCACTCTTATGGCTCTCCTCTGGACTTGGTTCAACAGGTCCACATCCTTCTTATGCCAGGGTCCCCAGAGCGCAACACAGTACTCCAGGTAGGGTCTCACAAGAGCTGAGTAGAAGGGGAGAATCACCTCCCTCCACCTGCTGGTCACACTTCTTTTGATGCAGCCCAGCATACGATTGGCTTTCTGGGCTCCACATTTTCACCATCAGGTCACATTTTGCTTTTCATCAATAACCACTTCCCAAGTCGTTCTCCTCAGGGTTGTTTTCAATCCATTCTCCACCCAGTCTGTATTTGTTCTATCCTATCCTAAAGGATAAAGCCACAGGAGAATTCAAGTATGATGAATGTTAAGTGTTGCCACAAATTAAATCTAGTGAATAATGTTAAGCACTTACAAATTAATCAAACCAGTGCCTAACTTTTCAGTGCCTGGCCTGCAGACAACAATTAAAATCCAATGTTCCTAATATCTCTCTAAAAGTCATAGACTGATCAGCAAGTAATCCTGAACACCTACATGTAGAGTGAGCAGTCAGCTGAAGCAGCTGATAAACATAATGTGATGCTTGAGCCCGATATCTCAAGCTGTTCCTCTCTAGAAGTTATCTGAAGGAAGACTACAGAATTGCACTGTCCTTAGGATATCTATGTTTTGGAAGCCCCTCTTGTGCATTGCTGAACTCATATAGTCTTCCAGTGAGATGGACAAGGCTACTTCTTTTCAAAATATCATTGTCAAGATAATAGGACTGCTATTAATATATTTATTACATTCATTGCTATTTAAAAGCAAGCATGCTGAATTTAATTTTGCTCAGAGGGAATTACCTTGTTTTAATGTAACTGGAATGAATTTTCACCTGTGAGGCATAAACTGTCAGAACTATTTCATGTCACAAACTCCTTCTCTTTTGAGAAAAATGAAGGACATACCTCTTCCTTCACTGCAAGAGGTACTAACGATACAAGAATATTCAAGTCCAGTCACTTAATGGTTTAATTTAAATTTACTTCAATGTTTTGCCTTTATTTTACAGTTGCTCACAAATCCTCTTTTTTTTGGAGCTGCTTTGGCTTTTCTCAGACCATTTTTCTACATGCATTACTCTAAATACATTTCCTGGTCATCAGGAGGTTGTTTTTGATGTTTTTTTCTTTTTATTTTATTTTTATTTTTTGCAAATCAAAAAGGTCTAGATTATCTTGTCCCTTCATACTGTATTACTACCTTCTTAAAGGGTAGAGGCTTCAAAAAGTTGCATAGCTAGTGGAATTCAACTGAGTGTTCCTATAGGGTGTCCATCAAATGTTTCCTTCAAATCTTGTTCCTTTAACATGCACTAAGTAGAATTTGGTGTGAGGTCCATGACTTTCAAAGAAATAATGCACCTTGAAGTAAATGCTATTAGTGTAAAATTATAGTACAAGTCTTAGCATAAAAAGTGCAGCAGGGAACAACTTATATCTTCCAGTATTAGCATCAATTCAAAGAAAGAATTCCATTTTCCTCATATTTTTTCTTCATTATGCTAGTCATTATCTAGTGCAAATCAACTCATCTGCTACTGTTTTCTTGCCTTTCATTAACTTAAATATTTTCATCTATTCTTTTTTTTTTTTTTCTAATTTAATGCCTAACTTATTTTCAACGTATGTACCTACTCTTTACTGGGGACATCACCCAGCATTTTAGCCGTTTAACCAAATTGTCTCATACGGTTAAATTATCATTTCATGTAATTTCCTCTTAGGTATAGAAAATGCCCACCTAAAACATTATTTTCATGTCTTTGTCATGAGTAGCAACCTTCCCCACTTGTAGTTGTTAGAAAATAATTGCTGGAAAACAAAAAACTGTCCCTACTTCATAGATGCAATTCACATCAAATTTTCACTAGAACTTCCTTTAAAGAAAGTTCAAGTATCAGTAAAACTTATGCACTAAAAAAAGTTTGGATTCCAGTTAAGATTCGGACTGGTTCCCATGCAGCTGTTGTCTGACTCAGTGTTCAGAGTTGAAAGGAATTTTATCTTTGGAGGAAAAGTTGCAATCATCAACCTGCTTGAATATGACTCTACAGAATGAATTCTTTGTATCTGATTAAGAATATGATATTGGGCCCCATAGTGCTATTTTAATTAGTACTATTAAATTTCAAAATCTTTCTTTAATGGATTTTGGAAGCTTACCAGGATCAGGTTTTATATGTATCTCAACTATTTGTATTTATTTATAATTGCCCCATGAAACAATTTTTAAAACTCTGCTTTCTTGTTTTGGATTATGAGTAACCACAAAACAATTTAACTTTTAAAAATGCAGTGGAACACTGTGTAGTTTTTACCATGTATTAGAATGTTATGTTTTCTCTCAGTTTTTTAAAGAATAATTTTATCTCAAATGTAATGTATGCTTTGATTACAGAAATTTCTTTTATTTACCTGAAATGTTAATTCCATACAGAACTGAAAGGAAAATTAAAAATAAAAAAAAAAACAAACCATGAAAAAAAGAAAGCACAATGTATATTCATTTGCTTCCATTTGAAAGCTCTTGTTTCTGTTCCTAAGGGTGATTCTGTTCTCCTCAGACATATGGTATAGTGTATTCCATAGCTAGAAGTGTTCATCATTCAAATAACATTTTGAACAATCTTTTGGGCTTAAATTATTCTATACAAAGGCAGTTATTGAATGCGTGAAGGTCTCATGCTGCGTGAATGAAAGTGCCACCATGTCAGAGACAAAAAGGGATAAAACTAGTTAAAAATAGAGCTCCCCTGACCTTGGAAAAGCTTTCCAATTATCTTCTTTCTGAAATTCAGGATTCAGTATTTAACGTAAAAAACATATGGGAACTTTTACTTGTTTCCTTGACACACACACCACTTCCATTGGTGGCATCTTGTTTTCATTCACCAAATGCCTTGCACCAGCTTGCAGTCACCTTTCTTCTTGTCTGCTGACTATCAGACTCAGTCACTAGAACAGCCATCTCCCTTCCTTCAAGTCACAAGTTAGTGACCATACACCATAGCGTTAAATGTCACATGAAATAGGAACTTCAGCCCAAGTACTCCAGTTTAATTCAATCTTCTGTGTACATTGATACACTGGAAAACCGTTACTTGTATCCATAAGGAATTTCTCTTGTTAGTAGTCTTAGCAACCGCTATGAGCAAAGGACATTTCAATCTGGCTCATAATTATTTATTATTACTCTCAAATCCTCTGTGTTTCATTTGATATATTACCAGAAACTGAGGAAACCGAGAGAGGAGACTTGGGAAACTGCTCGTTGTCTGTGGGATAGGCTCACTGAGGGGAGGGTGGAATGGTTGGCAACTTTCAAATCACCTACACTCCACAGAGCTCTAGTCCTGCTAGACATTAAATGCATTACTCTGCCCTTCTTAATGCAGTCTCACAAGTTGGACAACATGCTTTATTAGAGATGAGAGACTTTAAATTTGACATCAGATGTAATGAGCACAACCGCACGAGTTCCCAGCCTCATTTGATTCATACCCAAATTAATACCTCTTGGGCAGGATCTGAGCCAAAAGCCTCAGCATGCCATTCAATTGGGTCTCGAGGGTTTCATACATGCTCAGATTATGCATGCCTTTAATCCTATTGCACATTAAACAGCATGAATAGGACAACATCTTGGTCAGCTGAAATCCTAAAACAATATTTAGATCAGACTAACTGGTACTAAGCATCTTGTACTTAGCTGCTCCCCCAAACACAGTGTTTTTTCTGACAAGTCTTTCCTTGCCCACTGGGTCAGGGATCAAAAAGACTAAAACTTACAAATGATCTCCTGCTGGCTTCCAAATCCCAGCCACAGAATCTGTGCTCAAAATCCTTTGGAAGAGTAGAAGTAGACACTGAGGTGCAACTGCCAATCAAAATTTTCTCACTTTTATTCACCTCATCTGTTTGGATTTGCACACTACTGTAATTCAAACTGTATCTGACTCAAAGCTGAAGCAGCATTTTGTCACAGCTGTACACTCATGCACAAGCACTGTGTACTCATTAGTGCCGTTAGAAACTATAGTACAAATAAAATATCAGTTGCATGCTGCAAGAATTACTTATCTTTCCTGCTTGTAGGGGGCTATAATGATTTTGGGGGACCAGTATTACTTTTTTAGAATAATAAAAGTTATTGAGAGCATAAAAGTACCTTAAAGAAATTTGATAATTTAGCTGATCAGAAACAGGGTGGAAGTTATTATTGTGGAACACAACGTGATGTACTTGTCCAGAAGTTTGAAGACTGGAGCCTTATCAGCTGGTTATTAATGAAATGGAAGAAAACTTGGATATATGCAAGGATGAAACTACTGTGAGGCAGTTGTGAAAAAGAATGGCAAGTTTCCAGGATATATTAAATGAGGGTATTTTATCACAGATCAGGATTACTAGTAACATCAGGGAAGACTATCATAAGACTTCATTAAGAATATCACATGCAGGACTAGTTGTTGGTATTCAGGAAACGGCTCCTTTAGCATTATTAAAAGAAGCTTTAGAGGGAATACAATAACTCTGAAATGCAGTCGGGGTATATACTCAAGAGGAAGAACAGTTTTTTAGTAAAAGAATTAAATTAACATAAGAGACATTATAATAAATTGGTCATTTATCTTGCTAATAAAATGATCTCTAACATTCTATACAAGAAATTAACTTCTAGAGTCCAAATAAGGCAGTGAAGCTGGAACTTAAATGTTAGATGGTGATAAGGAAATATTTTAAAACTCACAAAGAGAATTCTTGGGAAAAAAAAAGAGATTAGGCTTGTGGTATGAATTATTAGGTATCTAATGTGCTAAGGGGGTTGAGGTGAAACTGACTGCTGTCTATTTACATTGCATATAGACTTCATCAGTCTTGTACTTTGCACTGCTGATTGTCAATGAATATTTTCATATGTTGATAAACAAGGTTTTTTTTTTTTTTAAGGAAGGCCAATGTGGTCATAATTACAGAAAAGACACAGACAGGATATGCAGATGCTTCTGTTGTTATTCTACTGCAATTAATGTTCAGTGCCATACTACTGTAGTTTTCTTATTGACACAGGGTAAAATGGCCACTTGGATTAGCTTTAGAAAGAAAGATTTCTCCTACTTGAAATTTGATGGACTTTCGTACTATGGAGCATATGCTTTCTGGGATTACTTGAGAGATTTATTTAATTGCTTCCTGGAAAAAGCAGAGACCTAGCTATTGGAAGTGACCATAACCTCTTCTGTGTCCTTTCTGAAGTATACTGTACTTGTGACTTTTACTGACAATCTTAATATTCCTTTGGTCCTGGGAAACGTGACAGACGGAAGAAAGCAGAATAGATATTATGTGAATAAATCTAAAATAAACATTTATCACATAGTTAGCTGAGACTGTGAACGAAGGGACTCAAAGGCCCAAGTGGTGTCTCTCAATCCAATCCTTCTGAATCTCTCAGGTCCCAACCCCATGACTACATGTGTTTAATCTTTCCCATGTGCCACAAATTCTCCATTAATCTCATAGATTCAACACTTGCTCAAATCCCACATAATTTTCACGAATACACTGAAGTATTTCACATTCCCCATCATCATCCTTTTCTGAAGTGTAGATGTGCCTTGCAACTCTCAGGAAATTAATCACTTTTCCATCAAAACAACATTGCTTCCAACAAATGCAGCATATTTTCATACTCCAAACACAAAACCTCCCATGCCACTAATCTTCTTCTCAGACTCATAATTTTTCCCTCACCCTTTATTAGAATCATCACCCACCCAAACCATCACTCACCTTTCTAAAAGTGAGCAAATTATATCCCATTACCAACAGACAGAAAGACCTCCTGTGTCTGGTCCAAGTAGTCCTTCTAAATAAATCACTCAAACAGAGTTCTGACTTCATGGTCTTTTTCCATGTAAAACACATCTCATTTCTTTTGACATATTGCCAGTACTCCTTGGGAATACTTCTTTCTCATCTCAGCACTGGGAAACAAGTCCCTTTATGATCACATGAGAAAAGTTCATTCGAAATGCAGAAATACTGAATATTGAATGATGAATACCGAAATAATACTTGCCTTCAGCTGCATAACAAAAAACACTAAGCCTGATCTGAAACTCTAAAAAATATCTTTCCAAACTGTATTGCCATTGTTACTGCTAAACAGACAGTGGGAAAAAATCTTGGGTGAGATCTTATTTACCTGAGCAGATTTACACTGAGAATTTGTGCTCAAGAAATATTTCGTATGTGTTTAAAAAGAAGTTGAATGTTTATGACAACTCTTCTTGTAAGTAGTAGTTTGCCACAGATGGACTGACAATATGTGTTCAGTTATTACAGAGAGAAAGATTTTAAACAAACACGGGGAAGAAAACTGGGCTTAAAACCCACCTTTGCCATTCCTTGTGTTACCTAGGCAACACTTATATTCTATCTGTTTCCTCCTGTGAATGTTTGCTATAGTAATACTTAACTAATTCACAAGGGTGCTGTGATATGAGCACTAATTAATTCACTCCGTATCACATTTGGATAAAAGGTGCTATGTAAGCATTAATATCATTATTTTTAACAGTATTTGTTTATGCTATGTTAAAGCCTTTCAGGCAGTAACCTCTGATTTTACACTTTCCTTAAGATTCCTCAAACTGACTTATCTAAACAGTAAGAAAGAAAATACTTATGCAGTAGGGCCAAGAATAAAGATAGCTATTTTTAAAAAACAGACATTTGAAAAGAAATGTGTAAAATTCAGCAAAGCTAGGGAATAGATAGGGGCTTCTGTCAGGTTAAGATGATAAATGAAAGGGCTCTAGTGGCCCTTCTGTTTGTTTAGACCTCTTGTTCCTGCTACAACTCTGCACAAAACTAGCATTGAAGTGCCTACTGTTAAAACATAACATAACCTGACAATGATCAGCCCAGAGGGCTTTTCCAAGAGAAGGCCATATTGTTCTGTGTGGGGAAGTGCTCTCGCTCAAGATGTCCTGAGACATGAAGGAAAGCACCAAGTGCGGAAGACTTTCCAGTACATTAGTAGTATATGAAAGGAGCTGACCACTCGTACATTAATATTGCCTTGTCCTAGAGACTGACATATGGAAAAGCACTGCATAAGATTCTCTACAGACTTCTTGTTTTCTTCTTGTTTTATATCAACAGGCACAAAGTGTAAAAGATACCAGATTTAACATTACAGGGCCTGAACACACTTTGTGTATGGTTAAGATGCTTAGCTTTTTATTGTACGGATGACTGAACAATTACAGATCCCATTATTTTTTTACTGTGCACTATTTGTAAAGCCACTACAGAATGTTTACCTTGGGAACAGCTTTAATGTTAAGCATATTATATACCAAAAAGGCCATTTGTAGTTAAGCAGTTTTCTGCTAATGGCTCTAAAGTACTCTGTTTTCAACTCCAGAGGATTTTTAAATGTCATGAAAGAGACTGGGCTTTATGATATATTTAAGAACTTTATTCACATCTTACACTTCAAATAAAGTAAACCAGTCTGATATTGAGTTAAAATAAGAATGAATGAAAATTATCATGAAAATTAATGCAAAAAAGCATGATAAGAACCTATATTTTCAAAATCTGTGCACAGAAATCTGAGCAATGCTTTTAATTTTATCTTTTTTTCTTTCTTTCCTGTTGTTTGCTTCTATGTAGAATATTGACATATCAAGATGTTTCTAATTATGCAGTGTAAAGAAGCAGTAAGCATTGAATCACTTGATACCGCTGTGGAAATGCATCATATACGAATCTCTCTAGTTTGTACAGGTGGTTTTCATGTATGCCTGAATTTCACAAAAGTCCTCACATCCCAGGAAAGATTATGCTGCAGCCAGCAGGTTTTTCACAGCTTGATCATTTGGCTGATTCATTGATTCACTGCAGCTTTTTTTCATGCCCGCTCTACTAACATGAAAGAGCTGGAAAGGGTCCACAGAGGTAATGCCTGGCAGATAGCTAGTGTAGATTTAGTACTTCCCCACACAAACCAAAAAGTTTCTTCTGCCTCTGAGATGAACGAGCCTATGTACCAAGCTGCCTCTGCCTTGTAATAGCTCAAGGTATTGTTATGGTTGAAGTACAAATGAAGCTATGGGTGAGGAACAAAAACTGAGTTGCAATGAGATAGGTGCTCTTGTCCCCTCAGTACGAGGCAGAAACAAATACATCTTAAAGCTGACTGACCTTCACACTCCTCAGCCTTTATAGTACAGAAGAGTTGTCTTAATATGCACATTGCAAAATAATGTAGGGAAAAAAAGAAAAATTTGTCTCCAGAAGAATTCTGGAGGACATTTTAGGGCTTTGCATTTTTTTTTTTTTTCTTTTCTTGATATTGAGAAGATTAAATTAAAGTTAAAGCACCAGCAGTTTTAATTTAGGGTCAATTTTCAATTGATTCACAGCAATGCCAAAAAAAGTGTCACTGTTGGCTAATATGACATAGGTGGAAATAGCATTTTCCTAGACCCATACACAATGGTTGAATGTGATCAGTAGTTCCCAAGAAATATTTTGGCATTATTTTATATTTCTCTGGGAAACCAAAGTAGGAGAAAATAGTATTACCTATCTGTAGAACTATGATGACATTTTCTCTTATGCTGACAGTCCTCAAAAAGAATTTAAATTTTAAAGGAATCCTCACAAACAACATAATTTTCTCACATATAATGAATATTCCCTCTGTTATTCACTAGATCAATCCATGCAGTCAGACATACAGTGAAAGGATCCAAGGTACAGAGAAATTAGCAATAGAAAGAAATCAGTAAATCAACCTTTATGCATTTAATAAACTATGGCACATTCCCTTCAGTTTCAAGCTCTGCCTGAGCATATGTTTTCTTTTTTTTTGTTTTCTAGAAAGCACTCAAGGGGCCTCTCTGAAAGTAGCAGGGGATGACACACAAGTTGAGCTTGCCAACACTTCCTGGGCAGGTGCTTCACTCAGTTTGTGGACACTATACTACATGAATGATTCCTTCTGTTTACAGCTATCCTACAGCAGCACAAACTGAAGGAAAGTGTGCCACTGCTGGTTTTCCCCAATGTCTTAGAAATGATTAAATGTTCCCATTGAAGCAGATAATGAGGAACTCTGTGGGAAAAGAGGGGGTTTTTTTCTTTTTCTTTTTTTTTTCTGCATCTACATGCATATTGTTTGAGATGCCAAGAATATGATTATTAATGTGCGTGTAAATGTTCTTGATTCACATAACATCTTTCAGGCATCAGCCCTAACTCAGATGTTGATATCATGACCAGGTATCAGCAGGTGGTGGCTAAGTGATTATCTGCTAATTATAGTTCTAAATGTCATTTTATTAATTGTAACTTAATACAAGTTAGAAGGTGTTTAGCAAACATGTTTCAGTGCTGGAAATTATAATTGAGGAATGCATCAAATTTTTAGTACTCAGGGTACATTTTTTTGAGGGTTGACATAACAGAAAGATTAGGGTGTGTGTCCTGGGTTCAGCAGTAGCAGTCATTTTTCTCCTTCTTAGTGGCTGGTGCAGCACTGTGTTTCTAACTTTC
>WYDI02017158.1:3095-45139 GCA_009867235.2 Psittacus erithacus
GACAACACTGTTCACGCGCCGGATAGCAACACTCGATTGGCCCCTGCTGGATGCCCACGCGCATGCCTCGTGCACCCCGCAGAGACACCATCTTTCAACCCCGAGGTGTCTGGATTGCTCACAAGGTGTCGCCGTCCCACACCCAGTCCCAACAATTATGTCATGATTTCCGGGATGCACAATGGCTTCTAGCTCTTCCTGTTTGTTGCTCATGCTACAGGCATTGGCATAAACACATTTAAGTTGCTCTGTGGGTCTGGACCCAACAGCGACATGCTACCCCTTTCCTCATCTTTAGCAAGCCCGGTGTTATCCCCCTCCCCCTTCAAACCTAGATTGCATTAAGCAATCTGAGTAACATCTCCCATTTAGGATCCATCTTCCCATCTGCTATCCTGATTAAGAAATAATTCAGGTTACATTTAATACCTGATATATACTAAGTTTACAGTTTTACAGAAATGCAGGTCATTTACCAGAAATTTTATTGCCTATACAGCAACCAAGGAAAAATGCACCATAGTTAGCTGGAATTTTACTAGTCATTTCATAGGGAGTCAAGAACAAACAAGAAGTAACAAAGGAAAAAAAATGCAGCTCAAAGCTGTTTAATATGCTGGCCAAACAAAGTTTCAGCTAAATATCATTAGACTGCTCAGCTTTCTTATCTGCAGTGCTAAGCGTACCCATACAGTCAGGAAACACTTAGATAGCTACAAGAAAATGTATGAAAAAATTAATTGTATGCAAAACAGCCCTTTGCATGAAAGTGAAGAAGTTACTTCTACATATTTGTCTTTATTATTGTTATTATCTCTTCTCTGATACCAATTAACGAGCTGTACTCACATCACTTTTTACTGTTACATAGCAAGTCATCATTAAGGAGGAAACCCAGGTAGTCCTTGCCTTACTGTCATTTTAGGGCTAATTAGCCGAAATGGTCAGCTGTGGGACTCCCAAATGCTAAGAAGTGAGGCTGTCAATATTTTCTAGATATTGGTTCAGTCCCTATTTTTTACATCACAGACACTTCTGAAAAGACATTAAGCACTCCTTTGCCAGTTGTTATTTTTCAAATGACATTGTTATATCAGCTTAAAGTTTACTCTCAATATACATTGATTTTTTTCAATCACAGGTACCGGCCATCAAGTAAATTAGGCTCTGAGCCTTTCTTAATTTTATTTTTTCTTATACTTTCTTAGAATAGTCATAATCTTGTTAATTAGAGTATCACAATCTAAGCAAGTTCAAGCGAGCAAAAAAAAAACCTTCCTTTCCCAACAATAATATTCTACCTAAAATATTAGAATTGGTGACGAAGTTAGTAAATCTAGAAATAGGTAATATATTTTATGAGGTCATCAACAAGTGTAACAGTGTCAATGAATTATTTTTGCAAAGTATTAGTATAAAAAGCTTGTTTCATAATTGGTTAACTGTAGCTTGTTTTTATTGCATTTAAAACGAAGACATCCCTTCATCCACAGTGAAAAATGGAAAATCATTCGTTTTGGGGTTTGTGGTTGCTAGTAGCAACAAATACTGGAATATTGCCATCTGGCCTCTTGTTTTAAATGAGATCTGAATAACCAATTTAATAATGGATAGAGTACATACTTAAAGAAATAATCACTTGTCATATCTTAAGAAAACTTTAGCATAAAAAAATCCATTGTATGACTTAATGCAGAGCACACAGGCATCTAAAGACACGAGGCAATTTTTATGTTCTTTCTACTGCCTCAAAAAACTTAGGCTTACAAGGTTTTAGGTGATCATATCAAACATTTAATAATCAAGAAGAACACAAAGAGTGATAGCTTTGTTACAAGTATTCAAATCCAGTAACCACTTAATAGAGATTAAACCATATAGAAATATAACACTTTGAATATGTTTGTAAGCCCTATGGTATTCACAATAAAAATAATTATATTAAACACAGAAAAGAAACTGAAATTGGCAAAATACCCATGTTACTATTGCTACTTTGCACAGGACACAAAATGAGAGTTCAGAACCTGGGAACTCCAAAGTTACAAATATTTTCTTCCTTTATAAGATGCATATATAGCTGGCGAAGTGTTCCCACACACCATGGTGAGACCAGCAACCAGATGCAAGTGTCAATTCTCTCCTGGAAACACTGGACTTTTAGGAAGATACTTAATTTTGAATTTTGCATATAAAACTGTCATCACAGGAGAAATAAACCGGAATCAGAGGTTTGACCATGCCATATTAGGCAACCACATCCACTAAGAAATAAAAAAGGTAAGAGATAAAACTTATTCACAGTATTCAAGGTTGATTAAGACTGGAACTCAAAGTAACTGTTAACTAATCCTGCATGAATGAAACTCATCCCTCTGATGAGAAATTATACTTTTGAAAAGCCTCACTCTTGTACTGTGCATTTAATGTCATGAATTTCCAAGTTTAGAGATCATCGCTGTTTACAATTCCTCTTCAGGAAAGACAATGCTTCAAGCTAGGCTTGTATCTAGACTGCCACCTTCCTTTCCCATATTACACTAACATCCAGGTACAAATTCAAAAAATGCCCAGGTACTACATGCAGTACGGGATTTGGTCAATTTTCCATAGTCTGTGGCTTGTAAACCAGACTTTACCTTATTCAACAGGTACCAACAATACCATCATTCCAACTTTATATGATTTATTCTTATTGGTAACCTGCCAGCTAGCATAGAGAGAGCAGCATGCACTGTTAACCAAGTGACTTGGTCTGAGATAGACTGGGCTGCACATGCAGGCAGATCTCCAGTGACCGGCAGGTGTCATTTATAATTTCCATTTCTTGAAGGCTTATTATGGCTTTTTCCCACAAATGGTGAGTACATTTTGGTAATGAATGTTGCCAACATTGTAACAAATGTATTGATGTAATTTGAGCCGCTGAACAGTGATACATATTTTCAAATGAAATTAAAATATGGAACTGCCAGGTGGTTAGAAGATAATGTAAACTTTTTAGCTTGGTCAAGTAGGCCTGCAAGATGCAGTTTTACAAGGAGTGAATCACACAGGGAAACTGTTAGGAAGGATTCTTTAAACGTTTACTTCAATACTTATTGCTGTTTGAAGCAGTTTCTTGTGACCATTTATCTCTGGCATTTATAAAACACTAATCACCATGGAAATGCCTAGTATACATCCCAAACAAAAAAGACAGAAAATCACTTTCTCCTTTATCAGGTCTTTTATCTCAGAATATCTGTAGGTGGCTTTTCCATGCAATATTCTATTTTAATATATGCCTTTCCTAAGAACTAAACAGATTTTAAAAACCTCCAAATATGGAAAAGGACAGGCTGTTAATTAACATGCCCCCAGATGCTTTTATATTATAAGAGTAAAAGAAGAGCTAATAATGGTCTTTCAGTGATTAAAATGAGAAGGAATTTTCAACCAGGAGGCTAATAGGAGAAACTACTATTCCAAGGAACTGGAGAAAAAAAGTCTTTTGCTCACCCAGACAAGTTTGCAATATATAAATCAATAATCTCCTAGGGAAAACAGCCACTAACTCTTAAACTTCTAATACACTACTGAATTAAATAAAGATTTCCAATTTAGGGAAGTGGGGTGTCATGATAATTTTCAGAAAAAGTCACTATCGGAATAAGTTTAGTTTAAAGAATAAACAAACAGAAACATTTAGCAAACAAAAGAGCATGTTATTTCTAGGAGATGAGCTGCTGCAGAGCCAGGAAACTAGAACTGCCTAACTTCAATGTTTGCAATCCCTCAGTCACCTGGGTAGACCTGTAGCTCTGTCATACAGGTTGTTTAGCATTCCAAGAGAAGGCACATCATGGAAAGAGCAGGCATCCTTACCAGATACAACAGGTATAAATTAGAATAAAATCAAACACTAAAGAAGATAGATACTCAAAAAGTAAGAATGAGCTTTTTCAGCATGACTCCAGTATTTATGCTCTTTGTGAGGCACAGTGATTGTCCTGGGCCCAGCAGTAGCAGTCATTTTTCTTCTCCTTAGTAGCTAGTGGAATGCTGTGGTTTTGACTTTCAGCCTAGGAACAACACGGATAGCACCGATGTTTTTAGTTGTTGCTCAGTAATCAGTTGCTTACTCTGACCGAGGACTTTGTGAGTCTCATGCTCTGCCAGGGAAGAGGAGGAGCCGGGAGGAAGCGGAGGCAGGACACCGGACCCAAATTAACCAAAGAAGTATTCCATACCACAGCAGGTCATGCTCAGTACATAAACTGGGGGCAGTTACCTAGAAGGGCTAGATCGCTGCTCAGATAGGGCTGGGTGTCGGTCAGCGGGTGGTGAGCGGTTATATTTTCTTCCCCCATTATTTCCCTTATCATTATTATTATTATTATTATTGGTGGTAGCAGCAGTGGTTTGTGTTATACCTTAGTTACTGCACTGCTCTTATCTCAACCCGTGGGAGCTGCATTCTTTCAGTTCTCCTTCCCATCCCTCCAGGAGCAGGGGGAGAAAGAAGCGGGGGAGTGAGAGAGAGGCTGCATGGTTCTGAGTTACTGACTGGGCTTAAAACACAACACTGAAGTTGAGCAAGGAACAGTGCTATGGTTGGTTTTACCAGGCACATAGAGCCATAAAGGCTTCTGCTCTGCAACATGAATGCTGCAAGTGTCCATTACTAGTCACATATGTTAGACGTAAAGCATAGACAGAAATGTAGTTTACTTGCACCACTATAGTGGGATGCTGTCAAACATTCTTCAAAAAAAAAAAAAACAACAAACAAACAAAACACTTTTAATTTTTCATTTAACAGAGGTATCAAAATAGCTCCTCACTTGTTAAGAAATTTGGTTTTCTTTCCTATACCTAAAGTTCATATCTTTTTGTTGTTAACATTTAACGTACTCAGAAATAATTTCTATAAGGTTATGGCCTCATAAAGTCCTTTCGCAGACAAAGCAGCCTTGAAGACATTTCTTTATTATTTATTTATTTTAGGAAGCAGCATAACATTACATCAGAGAGAAAAGTTGTCCTTAATCTGAAAATCATAAAGTTAGCAAGCCAGATGTTGCTGTCACCTCCACCCCATGCAATCTATTTCTAGCTCACTTAATAAAACCGCAATCAGAATTGTGGCTCAGGAAGTGCTGGAAAAGTACAAAAATACAAAGCAGATGTGAAAGGAGAGTTATGTGTATATGGACGTTGCAGTAAAAATCTTGATTCCATAAGTTTCCTTGTGACCTACATGCTTATCATGCTGTTTTAAGCAATGCACCATTCTGAATAATTCTTTTGTTCCCAAAATTCATACATACACAGTTCACTAAAAACATGTTCTTACAAAATGTCCTGAAGTTCTTTCTCTAAAGATAGCAGACCATAGAATTTTCACCAGACAGAACTTAACTGAAATCCTCAGAGAATATGAGACAAAATATGAGTATCACTGAAGTTATCATGCCCATGAAGGTATTTACATAGTAAACTCTAGTATGAATCAAGAGTCAACCACAAAAGGTAAACTTAATATTACTTGCAACATACCTCCTCAAAGATGAGGACATGTGAGCTAACACTGCGTAGCTGACCAGCACCCAGTGGTGACTCCTTGCATAGGAGTCTTATATAGTCTTAAGGAGGGAATCCACAAAAGTCAGCCTGCTTAATGGAGAGACGCCCAACACAGCGAATAGAAAATGTTACAGAAAAGTGGTAGTGATACTGAAATTTTGTCCAAGTTTGTCCACCAGCTCAATTTTATTTACCACATTTTCAAATTATTAAGTTTATGAAACTTTCAAATCATCAGAGCTGGTCCATGATACCATCATGTAGGCCATGGCTGTGCATATTCCAAGAAACAAAAATGAAAGCCCTTATTCAAAACCAGGTGGATATATACATTGCACTTTTAGAATCCATAACTGTTTTTTAACACTCATGTTACTTCAACCTGAATGACAAACTTTACTAAAAATCTGTTATTCAATCTAGTAATTTGCTCAGCATGTTTGATGGTGCATATTCAAATAGTCTAGGGACTTTGTTACAGAGTAAAGGGCTTTGCACGGCAAACACTACTGAGTGACTCAGATTTTTTAAAAGGAATCTGGAAAACATCCCATGTAATGCATCTGCTCATCTACCATAAAATTCCAAGGCTAAGGTTTCCCAAGTAGGAGGGAAATATGATTATGTACTTGGCATCAATATGAACTATACCACATTCATTTTCTTCTGTGAAAAAACAGAGGGAGATGTGACCCTTCTGATTCTCCCACAGAATTCCACTAAACTACAAAATATATGGCTTATTCTAATAGCACAAGATACGCAAACCTCTATGTGAGCTGTTGCTGATCCAGACAGCATGCTGCTTATGTCTGAAAAGTGGAACATAAGTGCACAGAATAAAATTTACTGTGAAACAGGCCTGAATAAACTGCACAAGTAGGAATGCAGATGGTGTGAATGTGATTAGGGAACAGAGACTGCTAGCCATAGAGAAGGTAGGGAGTTTCAAAAATACAGGTGAGGAAGTCTGACAAAGTTTCATCTTTAGACTAATCGCCGAGTCTGTGAAAGTCTGTTTCCAGACATTTTTATTATGGCTTTCTGCAACAGATCTGTGGGCTTATCATGACACCTTGATTGCACATGTTTCAACTCTGCAGGAAACTGTGATGGACCTAGGTGGACTTCTCCTGGCAAGCGCATTCAATAACTTCTTTCTAGAATACAAGGAGCTACAAGGACAACAATGACTAAACTCTCAGGAGGAAGCAGTTTTCCTCCTTTTACTGCACATGGACAATATTTTGACGCATGAATACCATTTGCTCAGGCTCTCCTTTGTTAATCACAAAATTCCCCCGCGTTACATAAAGGACAAAAAAAAAATCAACGTTATGAATATATAATGCCCTCTTTTTCAGACACAAAGTGGACGAAGATGCTCTACCAGTCCTGCAGCACAACGCATTGTGACAAAGAGAAGGACCTGAGGGTGCTGGTCAACAAGAAACTGAAGATGATCCAGCTTCAGTGTGTGCTCGCAGCCCAGAAAGCCAACCGTATCCTGGGCTGCATCAAAAGAAGCGTGACCAGCAGGCCAAAGGAGGTGATCCTGCCCCTCTACTCTGCTCTTGTGAGACCCCACTTGGAGTATTGTGTGCAGTTCTGGTCTCTTCAACATAAAAAGGACATGGAACTGTTGGAACAAGTCCAGAGGAGGCCACGAGGATGATCAGGAGGCTGAAGCACCTCCCACATGAAGACAGGTTGAGAAAGCTGGGGCTGTTCAGTTTGGAGAAGAGAAGGCTGCGTGGAGACCTCACAGCAGCCTTCTGGTATCTGAATGGGTCATGCAAGGATGCGGGAGAAGGACTCTTCATTAGGGACTGTAGTGACAGGACAAGGCATAACGGGTTCAAACTTAAACAGGGGAAGTTCAGGTTAGATATAAGGAAGAAGTTCTTTACTGCAAGGATAGTGAAGCACTGGCACAGGCTGCCCAAGGAAGTGGTGAATGCTCCATCCCTGGCGGTGTTCAAGGCCAGGCTGGACAGAGCATTGGGTGACATGACTTAGGGTGTGGTGTCCCTGCCCATAGCAGGGCGGTTGGAACTTGATGATCTTAAGGACCTTTCCAACCCAGCTATTCTATGATTCTAGAATTTCTTCAGAGTTGACTATCAAGGAGTACAAACAGTATGTTTATGATATTCTGTGGATGGGCAGCAAAGAGGAATGCTATGTGCTTACGTTGTTCTGACAGGAATGCTATGTGACTACGCTGTTCTGACAGCCGTGCTCTGATCAGATTGAACCCTGTGCAGAAGCAAGAGAAGAAGCATAGTGCCTGAGTATTCAGCCTTGCAGGCCCCCAGAGCAGTGGTTAGAGTGGGACAGTGGGGATAGCAGGGGCACAGTTTGCAGCAAATGCCAGACTCAGAGTTTCCAGAGAAAAGCAGTCATCTATCAGCAGCATGGAGCAGATCCAAGCCTTGGAGCTGAGACAGAAAGAAATTTCTAGGAATCAAGAAGAACTGAATGAAGTGTGTTTTAATCCAGAAGCCACTAAGCCAATGGACTGGAAAGCAAGATAGAATAGGGCCATCTCTTTCCCTGTCTATGGCAGGTAGGGGTAATTTATTTTAATTCATTTTGTGTGGGTTTTCCCTCATTCAGAAATTCTGTTTGTGCCTTTTTACAGAGTTAGTTTTGCATTATTATTAGTGTATTTTGATTAATAGAGCTTTAAAACTCGGAAGCATTTTGGGGAAAGAGGAGGAACAAATCCATCTCTGGCAGTAGTACATTTCAACTCATACTGGTTCCTTTGGTAAAGGTAGGTAATGAAATACATCAGCTGGATCTGTGTTTCAGCTACACTAGTAACACAGTGAATGTGTAGCACTGCATGTCAGATTTCCACTAGGCTCCTCCAGAATAAGATGTGCCATGAAGTAGCAGTGTTTCAAGTCTGTCATGAACTGAAGTCCACATAAGAGGTTTTGAAATTTTTGTAGCCAAAAATATTGCTTCAGGGGTGACACAGGTAAGTTTGGCAGATTGGAAGAGAATAATATATATTCAGAAGCACAGAGACAAAACAATGTACACCCAGACAATACCTTGTCCGTGCCAGTACCACTGGTCTAGTAGGCTTCTATTTAGGTAGTTTTTCCATGGAAGAAACAACATGCATTTGGGAACCACTAAGAACCTACCAACAAATAGCCACCTTTCTTTCAATTCCTTTACTTGTTAAATGAGTCAGTCTGTAAACATGATGAAGGATGTTAAAAAAAAATCTACAGTACTGCACTTACATTTTCTTTAGAGTATTAGAATAACCAGAAGTCTCTGACAAAAGGACACTTTCTTCCTACAGTATTCACTATGCAAAATGATGGATGATGATTTCCAAGAAACTGTAAAAGTTAGGGCTTAATTTTTAGAAGCAGCAGAAATCTAGAGCACGAGAAAGATGGTAGGATTTGAGTACTAAGGGTCAGGTAGTCTGTTAATAAAGAATACAACTGAGAAAACTTTAATGTTTCGTGTATGCCTACATGTATGCTTATGGAGACAGTACCACAACAATCACTGATCAATACACTAATGGAAGCCACAATGAGGAGAAATATACTGTAGATAGAATTACTACCTATTTGTATCCTAAATGCAATATGCAGAATACTTTTATAAGAAAAGTATTATGACACAGTAATTTGGCCATGAGAGGGTAATTGACTTAAGATATGCTGATAAAGATCGATTGCTAAGGTTTGGAGTTATGACACCAACAGAGTTACAATGACATTAGCACAAAGAGAGAGACACAAATCCATTATAAAGATACAATCAAATATTCAAAAAAGCCTGGCATGCTCATTACTTATTCATGCTAATACAAGTATATTAAGAAATCTAAACAGTGTTAGCATTCAATCACTCACAAACCAAATGAGGTTTTGCATTTATCAGCCACCAGCCATCAAGAACGTAACATTAGCTGTACAAAGGTGGTAATATGACATAACTGGAGATATTTATATCAGCCTACACAGACTGAGAGATACAGTAGGATTTATTAAACTGAGTAATGCCTTCACACTCAGCGCAGCAATAAAAGAAATAGCTGTGCAGAAGTCATTTCCCCAGACAATAAGATTTACTTTCATAATCACTTAAAGAAGTTGCATATGCTTTAAAGGGTCTAAAACAGTCTTCTCACCTTTAATAAACTGTTTGCAAATACAGAATCAAGTGCTAAAACTTTTAAAACATACCCCAAAAATCAAGCTAGTTTTGAGGGTGTCTGTCTTACTGGGGTTTAGCACTTTTTCTTTTAGACTGGTTAAAGAACCACCAAGGTGAATTTAGACTCAAATGGACTTTTACGAGTTTAATAAAACTCTGTTCATATTGCACTTGAATCTCAAATGGTTTCATCATCCAAACAGTCAAACCCAAGAATCTTGGTCAGGCTGGGATACACAGCAGGCTCCTTTCTCTTATTAGGCAGGCTTCTTTTAAACCCTTTCCTTGGATATGCATCAGTTATTTTGCTGTAAATTTTTGTAGCATTATTTAGTATGCCTTTAACTTCCTTGTTCACCAGATAAACAGGTACAGTTTGGAAACACTCTTGGATAAATTGCTGATTTAGGTGGGAAAGAGACCTGCCATCACTGTGCTGAGGTTGCCCAGCCCTGCCTAGCCATCCCAGTGACTCTAGTTCCCCTCCCTGGGCCTGATCCTGACCTCCCCCCAGCAGGCTGACACCCCACCTAACCCTCAACTGGTCCTATCCCCAAAGAGGCGCCTGATGCCCGGGGCTGGGGCTGCCTGCAGCTGCCCTGCTCCCTGGCTGGGGCAGTGGCATGAGTCCTGGCTATGATGTCCTGCCCTGCAGCCCCCAGAACCCCTGACATCCCCTGACACTCTTGGAGCTTTTCAACACACCTTCACCTTTTCCAGCTACGTCTATGCATGGTACCAAATAGCTACACTTTTCACATCAATAATGGGAAAATATAGTTTATAGTAAAACTATAAACTTTTTTGGGCTAGGTGTAGATCAGAAGTCAAGTTTTGACCACCACCACAACAAAATCATTCCAGAGCTAAACAGAATGCTAAAGGTTGCTGTAATTGTATGTTGCATGACATACCTCCTAGTGCAAGGACACAGTATACATCTGCAGGAGATGTTTACACTTGCTTTACAGCAGCACTTGAGTAAGGTATTGCTTCTGTTTGATCCCTATGACATGCCATTTATAAACTGTGACTGATAAATCTAATGCCTCTGAAATCAGATAAAACTTTGATAAATGACTTCTTAGTGAGCAGGCTGCAATAGCTACTTCTGTCCACATTTAACCACCCTGCTGCAATGAGCACCATTTTGTTTAATCAACAGTGCAGACAACAATACATTTGAAAGCTATCACACCATCAAGAGATGTGAAGACATTCCTTTCCTGAAGGATACGTTAAGACAGAAAACTACAAAAACTAAACTCCTTAACAGTTTTTATGGTATGTGTACTTGCTAGGAACAGTCAGACAATTTTAAAGAAGAATTTCATTCCAAGGGCTTTTCCCATATTTTGTGATGATGACACTTGAGAAAGGCCCTGTAGCAGAATCAAACGCACATGGTAACATAATCATTTTCTCCTTCACAGACAAATTAAATGATCACTGGTGCTTTAACAAAGAGAAAACATGCAAGGGTGGCTTAAATACCAAAATGATAAGAGGCGCCCTAAAACTACAGCAGCATGGGAAAAATAGAATTTTGCAGTTAACAAAACAAAATTGTGCCAAGGCTGCTAATGCCGTGCCACTTTTTTTCCACAGTAAGAGAATTCTCTATAAAAATTCAAAATGAATTTATGGTGACGTCAAAGAGCATGAAGTGCAGAAGATCAAGTAGAAACTGATTTGTTTACATCAAAGCACATCAGCCTGCTGGGCAGAATAAGCTAACAATTCATAAATGCTAAATGCTTCCTATTTACACCTTCCCTCTGGAGTCTGTGAGCAGGTCATTTGTGGCTGAGTGCAGAAGTATAATATTGTTCCTTTGGTCACCCAGTGGAACCAAGTTTCCAGATTAGCAAGTGATTTTTGAAACAGAACGGTAGCATTGTGTTTTTTACTTTCTTAAACTGGTTAGCAGCTACATGATGTGAATTATTTCACTCTAAGTGGAGATACTATTTATAAGTTAGGTTTTTAAATTTAACTGTGGTCCTGACCAAGGCTTCCAGAGTTGACAAAGCCAGAAGACAAAACAGCAATTAAAAAGAGGGTGGGTCAGCAATTCCCTATCAAAAATATTGCTCTGAATTACTCAAGGAGAACAGTCCACATCTCTTCAACTAGAAAATGGGCATATATGTTGAACCAATTTTTTGGAAAGGAATAGCTTATCCAGTCTGCATTGAAGGAGGAGGCTGCTAAGCCGAGTGATTAAACAATCTAGTGTAGATACTCATTTAGTAATGGTTTTCTCACAACCAGAATGTGACATCAGGAAAGCCATTCCTTAAAGAAGCTGAAGGAAAGGACCAAAGATTCTAATGAACAGTGGCAAAATCCCATTTCTCAGCCACTGATGGCTTCTATGAGAAAAGGACAGAAAAGCCAAATAGTGGACTAATGCTGAACTGCGAAGCAACTGGATTGTGCATCAAATAGTCACAATTAAAATCAAAATCGTATGATAATCAGAGTTCCCATGTAAGTTAAGTCAATAAAGCTAAGGTCTATACCCCCCCACCTTGCCTTTGTTTTTACCTATGGTAAACAATGGCCAAGTACAGAATAATTCAAAATCACTGTGTACAACTAATTTCATTCTCAAATACAATCTCTCCTTTGTCTTCAGAAATTAAACTGGAAGCAGAATTAACTCAGATAAAGAAAATGTAGGTTGATCTCAATGAGCAACTTTCACCTAGTCACAAGGAATGACAAATTGAAAACTTCTTCAAAATGCAGATATACAATCAAATTCTGCTGTCGAATGAAATAATTGGGACCAACATAACTTACGCACCATCACTCCAATCACCATGTCCTTGCCTGGTAACTATTAATCTTTCTCTGCCAAGTTTCCACTTCACCTTGGAATGACAGCAAAATGATAAGGAGATAAACCCAGCTAGTACAGTACACAATATAATACAGGGTTTCCTAATTTAACTCTCCACTGGTTGTTGCACACTTTCCAGTATTCCCAGAGCACAGCAAATATAAATGGTCAAGATACTGAGAGTCCAAACAGCTGGTTGAACACTGTAACTTTAAATAGACATTTCACCTTTTTGTAGACATTTGCTCTCAGAGCACCAGTAAGACCCCATCCTGAAAACACTGGGACAACCCCACCACTGATGTCCACTGAACCTGTAGATTTGACATTGGAGCTCCGTAAGATTTTGAGGGAAGTGTTCAGACTACTGCATAACAGTGAGTTAGCTTTTCATTAATCAGCAGCTATGTAAATCAGAATTCTGCAACTGAGCCAGGCATGCCTCACTTGCTCCTAAAACTCAGTCTCACTTCTGGTTTATACTTGTTAAAGAGGGAATAGGAAAGAGAGAAGTGGAAGCAATAAAATCAACTAATAGCAACATTTAATGCCAACATTCTTTTGCCTAAGAGATGATAGAGTGAAATATGAAATTTCTTCTCCTCTCCTAAAGACTTAAGATTTCAGCATCAGCTACACAGATGTGTTTTAGTACAGTGCACGCTGTCCTAGGTGTACAAGCAAGGGAAGGATCTTTCACAGGAAAATAATGTAACAGCAGTGCTGAAACCATAAAAGAGAGGAGGCACGAGCTACTGTTCCTTCTTATACAAGAAATACAGGCCTGAATCAAACTGGTAAGGGAAAAGTCATGGATAAACTCTCCTTCAGTTTTGACGTTATTATGTTACCTCTTGTAACATGGTGATTTCACTTGAAACTTT
Source organism: Psittacus erithacus (assembly GCA_009867235.2). Taxonomy (NCBI): domain Eukaryota; kingdom Metazoa; phylum Chordata; class Aves; order Psittaciformes; family Psittacidae; genus Psittacus; species Psittacus erithacus. The sequence goes on from WYDI02017158.1 coordinate 16,593, forward strand.
TTGAATTCTCCAGACATATTCAGAATAGGGAGGGAGGGAGGGAGGAAGAATGCAGATAGGGCATACTCAAGTCCCATGCATCCAACTACTTTGTATCAGAGCTTCATAAACCTCTCTGGTTTGGGTTCATGAGAGATGTGTTGCTATTGAAAGCCATTGAGTCAGCAGAGTTTTGCTCTGAATTCTGAAAAACTCTATGTATCATGGGAAAACCATGATCTCTACCCAAAGAATGTTATCTTTCTTATCATTCTATCTTTTTAATTTCCTTTACTCCTATTCATATCTTCCATGTTTCTTCTTATCTGACACCTTTCCCTTCCAAATCTGCTTATAAAAGAGCACTTCTTCAAACAGTTGCTCTGATGACCTCCTTAGTAGTTCTTATTTCAGCACCAAACAAACTTCTGGTTTGACTGTTGCATTCCAGATGACTATTCCTCACCAGACCGTGTAGGCTTAATGCAACACAGATCAAGAGAACAAAGACACTGAAATTCTTGTGTCAAGAACTAGATAAAGAAAATATTTTGAAAAGGGAATAAAAGTGTTAAAAGGCAATTGAATATTTCTGAGTATTTTCTTTGTTTTCATACTATCTCTACCTGACATAGTACAGAAATTTGGGCAAAGAAACCCAATTTAATATAGGTCAAGTGAATAAGAAATCACAGTATATGATGCAAAAGATGTGTTCTGTATGAAACTGACTTTTCCCAGGGAGAAAACGAAAGATAGAACTAGCATAAATTTGATACATTCTGTCAACTGTTTATTTGATTTCATAATACAACTGGGTATTATGAAATAGATTAAATACTTAATAGAAACAGGACACCATCTTAGATGAATGTCAGATATGGTCCATCTAAAGTTACTAAAAATAAACCCAACATGATGCTAGTGATGCACAAGCTACTTTGAAAAAAGTCCAGAAACCAGAGAAATTTTAGCGTTCTCACGGAATAAGTACATACTTTATACATGCATGGAAACAGTACCAAAATAATCCATTAATTTATCACCAAAAACTGCTAAGTTCAGCAGGATTAAGAGATATGATCAAAGAAAGCTGTCACTCAACTCTCCAAGATATATTTTGACTATTCATTGCAAAGAATGGGAGCAATACAATATCACATGTTAACAGAAGCAGGCATAGAGAAGCACACAAGCCTAGAAACATGTCAATATTTCTAATATTGTTAATGAAATCCTGAAACAGACTAGTGAAGTTTAAGATATAGAACACAAGTTATCCAAGTTCAAACTAATAAACACTAAAAAATCTGAAATTTGAGGAAGCGTATTTTCTGCCTGAAGGAATCAGCTTTGATTAAGCAATTGACTTTTGTAGTAAATAACATTAAAATAAAGAACTTTAATTTCATCAATATAATAACACTAAAATACAAAACCCATTAACTGCCATGGACAAATGTTTTCCATTATATTTAAAGAGAATAACAGATGAGTTCTGTGGGAACTTGACATTTATCATTCAAGTGAGAAGACATCTTGTGAATCTCAACACAGCTAAGAGCAAGTTTAGTGATCTTTTTTTCTGTCATAGACAGAATAATGCTACATCTTCCTACAGCCCATCACGTATTCTGTTTCAGTTGTGTAAGCACATGCAAAGGTTTCAGGAGAAATGTAGAAAGCAGAAAATCTGCTGTCCTCCTGAAATCTTCATAGCAGACACACAGTAAACCTGCATAGTACAGCATCACTTACTCCCAGCTGATCACATATCTTATGGCAAAAATAAAGGAAGCACTCACATCTCCTGCACACAGACACATAAACACACATACAGGCTCCCAATCTTTTATGCAGTGCAGCCTGTCTCAAATTTAGATTTCAGTATTTTCATAAAATATAATGTCATAAGTGCACTCATATTTCATGAATAATTTCCAATTGAAACTAAACTATAGTTGTCAAAATAAGTGAATGAAGTATCTTTGCTTATTAACATGATAAAGTTTAATATTTTACTAGAGGTCTGCAAATTTTTAATGTACAAAATTCTTCAGCTTCTAGATAATCCATGTAGCTGAAGACCATTTCACTTAGAGCTTAATACAAAAACCATAGTACATCTATGATTTAAACTTCTAAGAATGTTGTAATACCTGCTTAACAGCAAGTGCTGTGCCTCAGTTATACAACATTGCAAACAAAATTTGTGTCTTCTTCTACTACAAGCAACCAGATAATACAGGTATTTACATTTTCCATGATTCTTCTTTACTGCAAAGGCGCAAGATTAATTCAAATAGGTTTGACCCATGTTACAGCAAGGTTTCTAGCACAATGGTCATTTTTCCCTTGACAATTTTCATTCATTTTACCATCAAAACACTAAACCACACACTTCAACCACATAAGCTTGTATCAAAACTTATTCAAAGGATTACTGGAGATTCTTTAATTTAAAAGAATCACTTTCAGCATTTTCTCCTTTAAAAGAAACCCTTTTTATCCCTTGATTTCTGAAGGCATATAAATATTTCAGCATGTCAACTGTAAGCCTGCCACTGGGCCAGCTAAAATTCAAGTGCTGGAGTCAATAGAGCTGTTTAAGCGAAGGTCACTTTTAGAAGACTTGGTACCAAGACAGCCTAGAAGAAATTGTGTTTTATGTGGTTCTACACGTGTGTTAGAGCTAACCTTAAAAAAAAAAAAAAAAAAGAAACTAAGGCAAAGGTAACTAAAAAAGATAACGGTTTTTTAATACCTTAGGAAAATAATATCCTCTTCCACTTTGCTTTGAATTATTGCCTAATGTGAAAGTTAGTTTTCGCAAATTTATGAAGTAACAACATTGTCATAATGGAAAAACACATCCAGTGTAACTATGAGGATATCTTTTTGTACAGAACATTTTCAATAGAACCATTCTTAACTAGAGCAAACCTATTGAACAAAGACAAGACCATTAGACAATCAAAAAATTTTAAAAGGACTAGATGGGATGAATAAAAGGAAGAAATTATAAGACAAAGCTGTACAAAGACCTCAGAAAACTACTATTCCTTCCTAAGGAAAACAAAAGTACAAAAGGTATTCTAAAGCCAACATCATGTCTTTGTTGGTCAGCTGGGTGAGCTGAATACTTCCAAAAATATTTATGTCTGGTAAAACACAGATTTGCTTTCAATTTTTCTTTCTCTTTTTCTTTTTTTAGATGCAAGAATTAGGAGGGATATCAAATAAAAAGGTACGTTAGCATTTGCCGAAAAATTTAAGTAGTATCAAATACATAAAGAACACCGAATACCTCAATAGTACATCAACTAGCGCATTTTTCTACAACTCACTAATCAACTAAGTTGGCACAATTAGCTGGTATGCTATTTACGCTAATCTGTAAAAAGTGACTTATTTAACAGTAAAAATCAATTAGAATCAAACCCAAGCTTTTTAATTATAGAAAACACAAGACATAAACTTAAAAAACAATTTAATGGCTAAGTGATTTGTTTTACCTGAACATGTATTCTCATTAAAAGCAAAGTAAATATCTCTGAATACAGACATATTCTGTGCCATTCTCTTTATTATTTAATTTCCCAGGTATCTCAGCATGATGTGAATAAATTATGCCGACAATACAACAACATAAATGATAAATCAGGAACACAATTCTAGTGATATATAGCATGAAATGTAAATAATAACCAGTACTGCTAATTGGCTCACTACTTGGCACAAATCAGTAAGTAAGCTATTTCCCTGGTAATGCTTCAGCTGTGTGCCACCCTAATCATTAAGCATTTCTAGTCATTCTAAGCTGTTTCTACTGTTTTGTATAAGAAACTGTACCGTATTGTAAAAAATAATGCCTGAAAGAAACTTTTGCTGAAAGAAAAATAAAATTGTTCATTAACAGCATCTGGATATTATGAACTAACTCCTGCTACATGGTGTAGTCAATTCATTAGCATTAGTTAATTCATTGCTTGAAATACCAAATCAGAACGTGTTTTACTTGAAAAGCTAAAGTAGAATAACCAGAGACTGAAGTTATTTACCAGCCCAATCAATTCCCAGGGCCTAGAAGAGTCTGTAGTCTTTGCTTCAGGACTTTATTTATTGTCAAACACAAAAGATTAACATAAAAGTGTAAATCCTGCTTCCCATCATAGACTGAAGATTCCCTGACCTCTGAGACTTCCACAGAGCAACTTATCTCAGGAGGGACTCCCTCTTATAGAGCAGAGGCTTTCTATTACTGAGCAACAATAAGACCCAGACACCTGATGCTGCTCTGCCAGGCTCTGCACATACTCTCTTTTTCTTTCCTAACCTGTACTACATTACAACAAGCCCCAAGCTGTTGAAAAGAAAACCAAAGTCATCAATATCCCAAAGGGAGACTCACTGAAAATGTGTTATAACTGTTAGCTCATGTTTTCCTACTTTATTTTGTTGCATCTGTGAGAATTACTTTACAAACATGTATGCCTGGTTTGGTTTGTTTTCTAATCCTGCCACACTTTTCACTCCAAAGACCTTCTTCATCTGCAAGTTCCATTCTGCAGAACATCAAAACCTCCTGTTTTCAATTTGTTGGCACACCTTTTTGCTTGCACTATGGGGCAAAGCCAATTAAGGAATCAGATTTACCTTGTGTAAATCACTCACTTTCTATAAAATCTTATTAATCTATTCCTGTATTCTTTCTGCCTATAGCGTATATATTTTCAAGCAGAAAGGCACAAATTCAACAGTGTATTCAAGGCAAGAGAATATCACTGATAGGTATCATAATATTTGCAGTATTATTTTCCAACCCATTCTTTATTCATCCAACCATTTTGTTTGCTGCTAAGACCACCACTGTGAACTGAGCAGCCTTTTCTATTGAGTTGCCTGCAGTAATGATGATCATGGGGAAACTCTATCCCCAGTGAAAGAAATGGAAAAACTCCCAGAGACTTCAGTAGGATCTGAATTTCCCTGAAGTTCCTTCTATCAACTAGCTATAGCTAATTTACAATTCAATCAATGGTTATGAATACTGCAAATAATTCTATACAATTTATATTGAAGGAAATTTGTCAAAACTGAGTATATTTGAATTTCTGCTCCCTAATAGTCTAAATTGGTTAGACCTCCAGAATTCCTCAGAGGCCTTCATGAGCTTGGCTAAGAAAAACTGTTGTCATCCATATTTTTTTTCCCTTTTATTTTGCATTTCTGTCATGTCTTTAACCTTTACACTGTAAATAAATCCAATAAATATACTGCATAGATCTTCGTTAATCCTGAGTCTTGTGGAGCCTTCTGTTAACTTTTACCTATGCTCAATACTGGCCAGTTCTCCATTCTCCATTATTTTTCCATTTCATTCAGGTGGTTTTTTTGTATAGTTGCCCATTCCTTGGTAAATATAAATACTTCTAGTAGCCTGAAAGGTATCATCTATGGCAATTTCCCTATTTCTACTGTATATGCCTTCTTTAATTCGCTATTTTTTCTTGTTATTGTTTTAAATACAGATAATCACTTTTCCCCTATTCCTACTGAACCTAAACTCACAAACTGATGAAGAGTTTCTGTTCCAGAAATGAAAGAGAATGAAAGCAAAACTGACAGCTAGAAAACAAAAGGCTATAGTCGTCATTGCAAATCTACAAGTGCTCATCTACAATTTACAATTCTGTTTCATGACATAGTCACATACAGAGTATTTAAGTTAATTTGAAAATACTGTGCATTTGCAAAAGTCTCTACCATCTGCTGCTTATCTAACCATCAATTTCAGAATTAAGTAATGTAGGCAAAGTTGCTGAATGTGATATCTGTTCCAAAGTCTTACTAATATTATAAAGCTTGGTAATATTATCCATAGTATTTCCTGTTAGAGCTTGATGGAGGACTACGCTGACACAGTCCCACTAGTGTGTACCTTATGCAGAGCATGCAGCTTTCAGGACATGGCGGGGGTTTGCACGGATCTCCACTGTATCACATCAAAGATACCAGCTTGCTTGCAAGTAAGCTGAGATTTTTAACATACACTGCAGTACACTAAATAGGAAATATGCATGTTAGTGTGTAAACAGAGAGCTGTGAGCCCTTAGGTGAACTAGTTGAGTTATTCAGTACATATCTTACTTAGTCCTATCATCCTAGGGGAACTCTCAATTTCTTAAGTCTTCTATTTAATAAATCCACTAAATTTAACAAATCTGCAATTAATAAGAAATTAATATGGTTCAAATATGTTTAATGTTAAATAAGCACTTAAATGTTTTTCTAAACAGGAGCTTAAACAACAAGTACGACTTTTTTCTTCTATGTTACACTTTTAGTTTCAAATTACTGAAGTGGCATTGGCAGCTAAACTCAAACTCTAACCAGCCACAAATTCAGGATGAAACATGTCTCTGGTGTTTAAAATATCCTTTGCTGTAAAGGTAAAATATCGTGGTCTCTGCCAACAAAGGTAAGGTCCTCTTTAGTGAGATAGGAATATTAAAGGTATCATGAAATAATGCAATTATTTTTGAAAAATAAAAACTAATTTAAAAAAAATTAAAAAAAAACCCGAACCAAATAATAATAAAATTATTTCTTCATAAAACTAATATCTGGGATATCAATGGCTGTAGTATCATAATTTCACTATAAAATGCAAAATATATGTGTGGTGCTATTTCTTTTAATCTCTTTCCCAGGAAGAATGAAATATATACCTGGGGACAGAGGGATGCTGTCTCACTTTAAAAGGGTAGATGCAGGAAGAGCTGTTATGTTATCCTTTGCTAACAACTGGCAAAGTTCCCATATACTTCCACTGTCATGTTTGCACATCCATGCTTGTAGACATACAAATATTCAGAGATACATGCAATACCTAGTAACATGTATGTTCTATGCTTTCAAAGGCAACAGGTTCAATTTTGTCTAAATTTTTTAATTGAAGTCAAAACATTTTCGCATTTGGATTATGCTGGCAGAAAATAAAATGATCCTGATGAATGGCATAAAACTATTAATTATGTTTTTTTCACTCTATTGTTACTGTATTGCTTGTGTGGTTAAAAATTAACTGTAGGATCTTATTTAAAACAATACACGTCATTTCAGACATTCCTAAAAAGGATGCTTAGTAATAATAAATAGGTGTACTTGTCAAGAGAAATTTGCTAACAAAGTGAATTCAAGCATCTTAAATAGAAAAAAGAAAGCAACGATAAATTACCACAGGGTAATATTTTGTTTTATTTTTTTAAAGATTCCTCTCTCTGGTTTTTCTTCATTGATAAATTTTAGATATGCTGATAAAGACAATAAATGTTTCATGATTCTATGGGCATTCCAGAGTCTCCAGACAACCTTAAACATTTCAATGTCTGGGAAAAGTGTCAGACTATATCATCGTGTCTGTATTATAAATACTAATAATATTGATATGTATAACTTGAATGATTTGAAAGTAAAACTGTCAAAGTTATTTCCAACCAGGGCACACAGTAGGGAAAAAATCAGCATTCTCATCCCCAAACGCAATGAAGCAACAGAAACAAATAGAAGTTTGAAAGTCAAATTTGTAGCACATCTGCATTTGTCATTCACATTAGTACACAAATAAGTGTGCAAATAACTCAAGGTAAGTGTCCAGCCAGCTACAATATGCCATGTAAATGCCAACTTGCATGGTTTCAAATATACAAAATTTTTCTGCACAATCTCCAAAAGCAGTTTTGAAAATCTGGCCTTTTGAACTTTTGTCTCTGCAGCAATGTCAATTAGGATCCACCACGAGTGGGGATGATGCATCTTAATCCCATGATCTAAAGATAACACATTTGTCAAAAAATATGTATGATTTTTCAGGATGAATTTGCTCTAACATGTATTACCTTTTCCCAAGACAGATGAAATTTATCTATACAAAACCACAAAAGAAGTGTTTTCTGTTTAGTTTTGTGTGTGTGTTTTTCCATCAATTTAAGAAATTTATGTAGGTTTCATCAAGTATTCATTTCCCTCCCCCTGAAAATTTGTTTCCTATTTAGAAAGAAATTTATATTCAAGAAATTCACAACTACTTTGTATTCCCACAGCCAGTTGGAAGAAACAATGAAAGAGCAAGTATTCAAGCACAATCCCCAAAAAAGCCAAACCCTAGCTAAGGGGGTGAAGGCCTGAGAGTGGGATGTGCCTATGATGCCACGAGTGTCTCAGAGGAGATTCTCACCGTGCTCCAAATCAGTTTTCCAGTCAGGTACTGTATGACCCAAATACACGGGAGTCACCCTAATGGGCAGAACAGAGATCGCAGAAAAAGCGAGAGTGTACCTAGAAGGTAGAATTGTACCTAGCAATTCTACCAAAACAGAAGGGGTACATTTCAACACCTGTACTATAGGATGAAGATTTGCCAGCACCACCACTGCAGCAAGCATAAGAAAAGCTCACAGAGGCAATATCTGGGTTGACAGTGTATCTACATGAATATGTAAAATCTGCTTAGGCACCGTCAGAAAAGCTGTCATAGAACTGAGTATTGAGGGTGTTTTGGAACTACAGAAAATTTCTGATGCTTTTGTGAGGGAAAATACCATATGCAAAGGTATGGTGAGAGCTGAATTTCCCTAAGGGAATTACAACCATTTATACATGGCATTTAAGCCTAAAATTCTTAACAATACCCCTTTCAACTATTCTATTCTTAGTCTAGATTTGCCAATCAATAGGTTGCTACACTCTTTCAACATACACAAAAAATGTCTACCAAGAACACACCACCAGTGTATTTCATGGACATCCGCCAGGAAATAACATCTTTGTGCCAGGAAGGAAATCAATTAACTTTTCTAAGACTTTGCACCAGCACAAAGATCATTGCCTGAATTTCAGATACAACATCGCAAGTTGGCAAAAATATTGGCAAAAGGGAGCAGACAAAGATTCACAGTGAAAGACAGTTTGGCAATACTAGTAAAACCCTTCTCCAGGCCTCAGTGCCCACAGAAGCTTTCACAGGACAGTGCCCTTTATGTGAATAATACATAAATGACTTCAGAAACTGCAAGAAAAGCTTGGGGCTTTTTACTTTTTTTCATTTTTTCTTTTTACTTTTTTTCTTTTTCTTAAAGAGCATAACTTCTTCATCACCTTTTTGTGAATCCTTAATAGTGTATTATCATACTGTTTATATATGAAGACAGCGCTGTGGCAAAACTTTTTATTGATCATGGTTTAAATTTTCTGAGGAATTCTTTCTGAGATTTATAAAAGAAGTATCTCTAATGCATAATATCCTTTTATTTTCCCACTTCATTTATTTTGTAAACTAAAATGTGTATATACCTGTAACCACATGATGGTTTAGCACCTTTGAACTATTTCTAATAATTTTTTTTTTGATCCATATGTGGACATAAGAATGTTGGAAATGTAAAATATATGTATTTTTTTAGACAGCAACAACCAGCTAATAAGCTAAGAATTTTTTATGCCCTAGAAACTCAGATTTGGGAAGAGAAACTATTTAAAACCTTCTGATCAACCCAATGAGCACTTGAAGTATAAATAGGTCACTTTAGCTATCCAAACTGACAAAGTACACATCAGCAAATGTTAATGGAAAGCTTGGAGAAAGTGATGGCTTACCTCAGAAACTCTTTAAGTAAAAAAACCAAAAAACAAACAAAATAACCAAATAAACAAAAAACAAACAAAACCCCCAAACAAAACAGCACGAGAAGAAAGAGTAAGCTGATTAAATTTAATAATGACGTATTTTTACTGTGGCTTTTGTTCAGCATTCTTGATCTTTTTTATTATCTCACCCTTTAAAGCAGTTTGCTTTAGACCTGAGGTCATCCTTACAGCTATGTTCGTATTCAGAACTGGGTTGAAAAGGACCTGCCTGCTTCATTCTGTTTGAAAACACAACTGCATTATCACTTCTGGATGTCGTGATGAGCTTGATCTAGACTAACTACTACAAGGGCATTGTGTGCATCAATAAAGAAATGTGATAATCCCCTAGCAAAAATTAATTTATTAATGAAATGAATAATTAAATCTACTGAAAAACACATTTGCAGGAAGTTAAGGTGTTTTGAATAAGAATAGGGCATTCTCTTGTAAGTACAATAGACTTGCTAAAGTAAATAACCCAGTAAGTTACTTACCTCATGATGTATTTAGTTATAATATTAAATGGATAAACTTGATCATCTCCCAAGATAATAAAGCTGGTGGTATGAAGAAAAGCCTCCATGGGATTAAAAGAGAGTTAAAACATTTAAAATATGCAATTAAAGGAATTCTAGCATGCCTGTGATCTCTGCTCTGGTTTCCTATTTTCAGAGAAAGAAAACTGGCTCAGACCTCCTAGACTAAGACAAGGAAGTATGCAAAATCGAGCAGTCTCTGTGCCAGCTCTTGCTAATCCTTTTCAGTATGGTTTGCTGCTAATTTGTCATGGCACATATTTGCCTTATGTCTAATTAACATCAAATTGCAAACTGCTATTTGCTAACAATTTGTTGCATCAATCTGCTTGAAAATCTATAGTTTAGAACTGGATTGCAGCTTATTCTGTCTATCAAAATTCCTTTTCATACATATCACAGTAAACTATTTCCCTTTAGAAAACATTGCAGTGCTCTATTGTACAAATGAGCCTACATTTAAAAAAAAAGCTTCTACAAAGTGATATTTTTTGTTCCTTTGTTTCATCCTCCATTTATATATTCCTATAACTTTTTTACAACTGTAATTAAATAAAGAACAGCTTGCTGTTTGTTTAGAGCTAAGTCTAGCTAAAAGTGCATCACCCTTATAATAGAATAGGAACCTACAAAATTATCACGTCTATTTTGGAGAATATAAGCAACACCCTTACAAGACTTTATGGTCTGGAACTAGTTCTCAAAGCATAGGAAAATTGCAGTCAAGGAGCTTGCCTGGTTTAGGAACTTGCTAATCTCTTCTGTTCAATATCTACAGACAGCATAATAAACAAATAGGTAAGAATTTTGCTGCAAAGATGTACGCCAGTAAAACTGTAAGGGGTGTGGGAACCATTTCTGTGTAAGATTTCCTCCCCCGCTATGCCTCATTAGAAGCAGATGGAATACTCCTGCTGCATTCATTGCAGGGGATGGATGGAAATGTGTCAGTGCAGGGCGTGGACTATGAAATTCACTTGAGAGTAACACATAATGTTCTAAGCAGTCTCCTCTGTCATATTCCAGGGATGATACGGGGTCATTGAATAAGCATGGCTACGTGCTGCTTCTCTGGAAGCAATGTCTCAGCCCACACAGGATGATGTTTCATATATAGATATGGTAGAGATGGATATGAAATGTTTTTTCCATGCCAGAAACATTTGAAATTTCAAAAATATTTTGCCTTGAAAGAAGAAAATTTGTGGGGCTGAGGTTGAATCACAGGAGTGAACATGAAAACAACATGAGAAATCCAAATAGGCAATACCCATATAAATGCTGGGCCTCAAACTGCAGCTGCTTCTGCCTCTTCCTTTGCAATTTTGATCCAAAATTCCATACTGGGTACTAGACATATCTTCCCATTCACGTTTCAGCAATATAAGTATGAGGCTTGCCTTTCTGTGAATTGCCTTTTGCTATAGCAAATAAAAGTAGCCAGAATTTTCTGCCCACTTCAATGTAAAGTTTGCATACTTTCTCCTTGTGAGAGAATGTGCCAAGTGCAATATAAAAGGTTGTCAGATGTAATTAAAGCTTTTAAAGCTAAGTGAAAAGACAAATCTGTCGTTGCTGTATCCGTACCCAAAAGAAAGTCTTCTGCAGTTACAGAGGAATATATTGAATGCAACTTTCAAAGACAAATTGAAGACAGACATATAAGAAGTGCTTACCATTAAGCAGAACCCTGCTGTCATTGGTAAACATCCATAGCTTCCATGAATGCAGCATTAGAACCAGGTTCAGCATTTTAAATGAGTTCCAGGAGTGCTTAAATAAGGCGAGTCATAAATACTGAAGTAACAGCTTGAGACGGAAACTGGCCTAGATAACCTCCTGAGGTCCCTTCCCACCTGCATCATCCCAAGATCTGACATCTTATTTAATGAGCATTTAGTAATTCCTTTTTTTTTTCCCCCCCCTGCATTCTGCATTACTTTCTAATGAGAGAAAAGTCCAATACAAATGCATACTGGTGATCACTGCTGCCTGTAAACCACACTGAAGGGCTCAATGGGAAAAATGATAGCAAGTGGCTAAAACAGTTAAGGGAAAGACTACTTGTTTCTAATAAGATCAGATGACATCCCCTGATTTGTACTTTAAGTAACAATAACATATTAACAACATCTAAGGGGAAGCTTTGCCTTGCCTTCAAAAGTTAGCTACTTGTTTAGAGGCTCACTATATTTCCCTGTGAGGAAAAAAAAAAAAATACCGAAATATAATTTGACATTGAATAGGACACTTTAAGCAACCGGCATCATCTGTGCCACAAAAAAGGGAACTATCCCCATAATGGAAAAAGGCTCCTGCCTTATCATGGATCATACCGAAATAGTGCCTGTATGAGCTGGACATGGCATGGTAATATATGGTAAAGTAAGAACACTCGCTGAAAGAATACAACTTTTCCTGATTTTCTTAATGAGTACTAACATGATCTATTGCAAAACTTTTTTGCAAATACGTTAATTCCTCAAATTTTATAGAAATTCTCTTAATGGACAATATTTTTGAGACCACATTAATTTCTCCCTCTTTCAAAATGATACATAAAACATAGTAAGGCCCAATTTTGTGCATAGAAGTGGGAATGCAATCTGGACAGCTAAACATGTCTTAATCTTCCAATCTGGAGGATAGAATTCAGGGGTTTTTATCTTGGCTGAAGGGAAACCAGTCTGTGTGCCCTGAATTCTCTCCAGATTTTATGGCTATGATATCAGCAGTACATCTCTAGCCAAAATAGCTGTGTACACTGCAATTTGACACACCTTCAGTGGGAAGTTGAGGAACAGTTTTCTGCCCTCAGACCTTCCTAAGTTGAGAGTGATTTGAGGTCAGCAGAAAGCAAGATTCATTAGGTTTCTTTTGTATAACAGTGCTGGTTTTCTTGAAGAACAGAATTGCTCATTTTGCATTTATGCGCAAGTTGTCCACGGTTTCTGTAAAACAAACCCCAGGATTTCTAGTTGCTGCTTTTTCTTTATGCTAGAAGAGCAAGGAAGCCAGACATCTTACATCCCTATAAAATATAAAGAAGAAAAAGATAGGGAAATCACATTTTTTTCAGTTGATTAAAAAGAAATAGTATGAATATACTAGCAACAAAGAAAAAGAAGCATTTAAAAGTATGCAGCGTTGACATAATTAAATCTACCACATGTAGGTCAGCTGAGGATGCAGGATTCAAACACCAATTATTTATTCAAAACTTCTGAACACTGTATTGATTGACAGCTCCCTAACTGTGACTCTTGCCAGAACTGGCAAAACTACAATGTAATGTACATATTTTACATAGCTCTGAAAAACTGATTTCCAGCTAATTTGAAAAACTCCAAAGGCACTGGCTATAAAGCAGGGAATGCCGTACTCACCATTTACTAGTGGCAGGTCTGCTGGGTCTGCAGTTGAGATCAGTCTTGGGATTTCATTGCTTGTTCTCACTGATGGTTATGGAAACAGAGAACAAGACTATCCATGAACAGATTGAAGAAGTTAGAATTAAACTTACTGGGTAAGTGGTGGCATTATGTGTGTAAAACTGAAGCCTTCCTTCTTTCTGCCAGTAGGAACTTGAATAAAAACCTCTAGTGAGTGCACTAGCAGCTAATGCACAAACCAAGGGGGCTTCTTTCTATGTCCTTCTGCCAGCCTCCCAAAATGCTACTGCTACCATGAACTTCTGTTTAAATAGCCTAGAATTTAGAAGGACATTTAAAATGGAGCCCCAAGATGAGTGACTGACATATGCTAAATGCATTCATATCAATACCCTTAGAAATGTCTGGAACATACCATACACGTATTTCATCTTATGCTTTTCTACAATGTTTGTAGAATATGTTTTGCAACATATTAGCTAATACAAGTGAAGGATAAAAGTCACTTCTGCCAGACAGCAGGCTCCCATCTTTAGCTCAAACAAGCAACAAAGATCTGCGCTTAGGTTACCAGATTCAAACCCTAGTGATGGTTCAATGATGGAGGTTTTTTATACTTCCTATTATTTTCTTGAAGAAAAGACAATTACATAAACCAGTCGAGTGACTTGAGAAAACTATCAGAAATGCTATGAAAATTATTTATGTCAAAACTGGGATCTGGGAGTTGTTAATGGAAATAAATTTGCATAGAAGAAGAAAAAAAACCCAAACAAAACCGACAGTTCTTGATAGCATACAAGGTTCAAAATGTCCCTGTAAATACATTTCAATTCTGGATCCAATACCATACTATATTCAGTATACATAAAGACCTCTGTGCTTCCTTCCTAGTCCTGTAGAATGCTAAGCAACAATATACTTAAACATAAAACACATCATTCTTGGTTATATACAACAAATTGTTGTATATCCCTTCCCTCTTCTTATTTAGATTCTAATGAATGCTCCTCTGCTGGTCAACTATAATGCAAGGCGGCAAGTACTTTTCTTCTTGTCAACACTCTAAAAAATACTGTTGTCCTCCTGATGTTGTATACATACACATGGCTAGAAAGGAAAGAACAGTATAGTCTAGCAAGGAAAGTCTCATGAGGGAATTATCTCCCACAATTATAAGAGAAGATAAGTAAAATATTCAGACACAGCCCTATCAAACTCCAGAGGACATCAGAATGTGCTAAGCTCACATACAACAAAAGGAGGAACCTGAGAGGAAAGTTATTTTTGCAATCTAAATAACAAGAGTGAGCACTAAAAGGCTGGTAGTGGAGGAAGAATTCTTATTAGGTGTGTTCCACGTTCTTCCTGGGTGCAGCAACTCACAGAAGCTGTATGTTGTTTCATGACGCATTTCCACTTTCTTACAGAAGTGCCTGTGATTTTTTTAATGCTGTTTGTTGTTACTGCCCTTCTTCTCCAACACAATGCACCAATTTTTAACCTTTTCAGTAACCCAGTGACACTTCTGGGATATTACAGTATTCCTGTCAAAATGTCTGGTCTACAACGATAAACTTTACATTGATGTCTTGCTTTTTGGGAATAATTACACTATTCCTTAAATGTTAGCCTATTTGTGCAAAAAGATGACAATAAAATCAATGAAACGCAATTCCCAAATGTGCATCAAAGTCTTTTGCAATGTTAATACATTAGTGCGCCTATAGATGTGCAAGACCATTTTGGCTTGATGTTCACAATTGTGCATGATATGCGCTTCCTCAAAGCTGAACTTATTAACCCTTATCTGCTGAGCTCATCCGTTCAAAAAGTTAGTTTAATATCCCTGCATTTGTCAGGATTACTCTTTTTCTTTTTTCTTTTTTAAAGCCAAGCTCGGAAATACTGCCCATCGATCAATAGGTGTATGATGAAGGAACTTCGTCCTGCTACCTATGACCAGCGGCTATGTTTTTTCAATGATTCTGCAGGAGTCACAAACTCAACAAAGCGAATCGCAGATGCTGTAAAGGGAGCACGCTGCTCATGTCTGTGACCACTGTATGCAAAGCTTGGCATTAGTCACCGCCAGGCCGCCTCTGACAGCCCTGAAGTGAGGGAGATTAATGTGAGGCAGGGGCACTTTATTATTGTCATTCTGTTCTTTCACACTCTGCCTCTGACTTTCAATTTTGCTCCAGAATTAATTGTCTGCTCCCTACAGTATGACTGATGTAGAAGGATACAAGTAACATAGGCACCTGGTTCTTGCCTTGACAATCTGACTCATTGTTGCGGGATGTATTGTGTACAGTGAAATTCAGGGACAGACGGGCATCTTTCAAAGAAATCAGCCGATGTTTCTTTTGACTTCAATCAGATTTGACCGTAGATTATGCTTCTCTAAGAACAATTTTTTTCTTGTAGAGATGCTAACAAAATGCCAGTGCCATTATTAAGTACCACTACATGATACTATTGCTCTGTTTTATGCAGCTTCATATGAGGCTTTTCTTTCCAAGCTTTCCTTTTTATGTTTGAAGGTAGTAAATTAGCCATGTAGCAGTGTTAAGTCCCTACCCTCTCAGAGTTAAGCATTGTTACGAGAACATTATATATGGTATCTTTGACAACAAAAATACACGACTATGTAAGTTGGTATCATTTACTATTTATTGAACTAACAGATCCAAAGCAAATGACATAAAAAGTAAGACAAACAGTTAAAGATCTTGTATCTAATAGACTATCTGACTTAAAATTAACTGTTGTACAGAGAGATCAAAGAACATCTTTACTAGAGCATTGAGGATTAAAAAAAAAAAATCACTCTTAGGATGGAAAAAATCATACAGAATCAGTCTTTTCACGTGAACCACTATCTATGCATCTGCTTTTTCTCAGTTTGTCTGATGGTGACAAATGTGAAGCCAGTTCTACAGTGCAGCAAAACAAGGAGCTTCACCTTTATCTTTAAACAATAAGTATTTGCTAGTAGTCACAGACATTACTACGGGCTGTACTGGTAACAACATCAACATTCGCTGCTCTGAAATTAAGACTAACTGTGGTATATATTTGGTAATGGGTTAGGTTATTGTGCCAGATATTCTAAGGGCTCATTAATACTTTCAGTTGGATTTTACCATATTTGGTGAGACTGGCGATAAACTTTTCAGAGCTATGCAGCTGAGAAATTATCAGATGTATATAAAACATATGGAAATAAACAACACTAAATGTTGCAATGTTTCTCCCTTAGTACATGGGTGGGGTTCTTCATGAGGATCTCAGGAATTTCTTCCCAAATACCCTTTTTGAATAGAACATGCAATAAATTATTACGGCTTTCACTCATCTAACTCCTCCAATATGACCATGATATTACGCTAAAGGGTACAGAAACATATATTATGCTGAACTGTTTCTACCCTGGGTACCAGAAGGAAAATTACCACCGTTAAATGAGGATGATCCAACCTCATTACGTTAATGATTTATTACAATGGGCAAAATGCAAAAATAAATAGCTGCTTTTATAATAGGAACCAGCTTTTCCCACTTGCTCCAGTTTTCCCCGACCTCTGGACTAACTAGATTTCAGGATGTGTTTCAATTTCCTTGATAGACACAAAAAGACAATAAGAAAGTCTGCTTCTTTAAAAGGTGTGTGAGTAAATGTTTTAATATCCTTCAAACGTGACATTAAGTATTCAAATGTTACTTAAGCAAAGTGTGAGCAATTAAATTAATCAATCTTCCCAGCCATGTACTGAACAGATGTTCAATAAATCCTCTCTGCTTATAGTGTGGGAGAAAGAAAGTCCACTTTTAGCTGTCCTTCAGTGATGACATCCCTCAGCCCGTCCTTTCTCTAGGCCTCATGGGCCACTGCCAGGCAGATCTGCTATGTTGTTCTTTATTATAAATAACAACAGACCACCTGGACTACCTGCCGTACCTGGAAGCTGAGGTTTAATGATCCTTCAGGCTACATCCTCAGCTCTCTCCTGATCCCAGATAATGGGACTGATGGGAATGGCAGAGAAGGGACGGATGGCAGTGACGAATGACTCCAGACAAACATGTGCTGACAACTAGTGAATACAGGGCAGCATTGCAGAAAGGTCAAGATAAAAATATTTGTTTGACTTTCAAAATTTCTCTGTGAAAAAACACCCTAGACCTTCATATTTGTTATTAACAGATAACTTCGCCAAGCAGATATGCACAATGTACAATCAGATTATCACAAATCTGGCAAACAGTGCAAACAGGATCAAGCGATACTTTTCAGTAAAAATAAAGGTCTGAGATGCAAGAACAGCTATACAACCATAAACAAGCAAGAACCTGAATGTCTGCAATTTTCAGTGTTGAAGTTGCCAGCATTAAAGATATGTCCTTGTTTTTTTAAAAGTGCCTATTCTGTTCTAACCAGGTTCCCACTAAGCCACAATCCCTTCCAGACAGGGAAAGGCTACTGCACCACCACTTTGTTCTGCCCAATTAAGCAGTGAGGTCTTTTCTTAGCAGAAGTTATAAAGTTTGCCTGGAAGTCCTGTAATGTAAAATCTGATTGCTATAAGATGCTCAGATCACCAACTCTATTTTAAAATCTCTGATTTCACAAATTAAGGGCCAAGGTTATTCATTGCACTTCCCAAACCTTAAATAACAAATCCGACTGGGTTATATGATATATACCATGCATCTCATCATCTTAACTTTTTACTTGTTAATATCATCTGTGATCAAATGAGTCGACTGACATTCAAATGTAATGGTTAAAATTTCTGCACCACAGATATACAACTTCAACCTTTTGAGTGCTGCCATTCCATATATGGACTTTATCCACATTTTAATGAGGCTTTAAAATCTCCAAGATTAAGCTAGTATTTTATATAGAGCTGCCTGCTTTTTATGATATCCTGACATGTTGTACAACATTTGTGACTATATTGATCCTTATAAATTCAGCATCTATATATATTCATGAAAAGTATTCCTCTCCATGTTCAGTATGCAGGGTGAGCAGGGGGATGACGACAATGGGAAACACAGAGGGGTGCACTTCTTAGGTGATTTTCTGTAAATAGACAGGTAAGGAATATTTTAGTAGCGCTGTTGCGCAACTCAGCAACACTTAAAAGATTAAAATACCACCCTCAAAGTGCACAACAAAGAACTGACAGGGATTCTTTCTCAAATTTTACCCTATTTCATTTTCCTTCAAACAAACCTGCTACAAATCCTGAGGGGGTGAATGGTACTCCTTTCCCACCTGGGACAGTTATACATCTTCATGCTCACGTCTTTGCCTGACTGCAGAGACAAGCTTTTTTGTGTTTCTCCATGCAGTTTCATGCTTTTAATCTGAAACAAATGATTGCAGGAAAAAAACCATTATCACCTTGGCGAGGCATCAGGAGTATAGAGAAAAAAAAAAAAAAAAAAAGAAAAAGTCTATGGGCAAATTCATCTTCTATTGCTACAATCAATCTCTCACCTAAAGAAATACACAATAACTAGGCAGGAAAGGGCCAAGATTTATGGCCTTGAAACATCTACACTGACCAGCATACACCTAGCCTTCTTGGCTCCCTCATTGCCAGAATGGCTCTTTCTAACAGTTACAATGATATACTGTCTCTCCCTACTGTTTTACAAGTACATTAGCTTTATTTAATGAGATCTCTGAGTAATTTAACAGATGTATATAGGACATAAGACTAGAAAAACTCTTGCTACTTGAACACTTTTGCCAAGGTATTCTAGGGCTAGCTAATCTCCCCTACCATGTTATATTCCTTGAAATAGTGTTATTGGAATTTTGGGAAGCTTTTTAAGAATCATTTTAATAGAAATGTTATATTATAATCAAATAGAGTAGTGCCATATACAACAATGCCAACACTTGCTTGTATCAGACCCATAAAAATCAGGTTAAATGTACTTACGTTAGATCTTCAAAACTATTTAATATATTAAAAGGCCTGAGAGAAATTCAGAAGCAAAATAAATATATTTTAAATCTCACACCTTGTTCTTATAACTTCAACATCACATCCCAAAGGAAAAAAGAAAAGCTGACAGATTCTTCTAAAATATATGTTCAGCTTTAAATTTCACAATGATTAGGTCACTCAATAAGAAAACATTAAAAAATTCTGCATTCTGAGTTTTTCCTTAATACATGAAGTATAGCTAGTCATTATTTTAATACAATAGCTTTGCTTTCCAGTATTTTATTATCTCTGGTTTTGTGCAACAGACCATGTTTTGGATGGCTGCTGTTACCCAGCAAAATAGTTTTAAATGCTAGTGTTATACAGTAAAAAAATAAAAGACTGTAATAATAACTTTTGAAATAACTGTAATTAGCTAACAATTAATAATACAGAGAGGCAGCAATAAGGAATTACCTGTTTAAAATAGTATTCAAACAATTTTTCTTAGTGAAAGAAAGAAGATGGGCATAAACTTTATGCATTTGTGTATTTTTTACAGCAGTGCATCTACAAAAATCTATAGTGTGTTGGCTTTTTTCTCATACATTATACTTTTAAAATTGATTAAAAATAGAATATTGCCCCTGATTCAGTAAATTACTTCAATGAACTACATTAAAAAAAAAATTCAACAACTTCAATTCTATCCAGTGGCGAGACTAGTACTAATTGAGTTTAGTGGCATTTTCTGTAAATAATATATAGTCTTATTAAAGAAAGCTTACTTTAGTTTCAAAATATATTTCTTTTTAAAATTCTTTTAAGCTGAAGAGGAAAAAAAATGTTAAAAAAAAAAAAAAGATGAGAGTAATATTTACTATTCTGGCAAAGAGTTCAATGTCTTTCTGGCTTATGGGATATTGTGTTAACCTTGAATTAGACCATAAAACACAGTTCTAGCACATTTACACATAATTACCCATGGAACACTATAAAATTTACAACAAGCTTGTTGCAACAGATATGTCTAACATTCAGAGAGAATCCACATATGTATCTGACCAAATAAACATCCTGAACCACCATTCTGAATTGCACACCACATCTTAGCCAGCAGTGATGATTCCTTGTTTAGAAAGTAAAAAAAGTCAAGTCAGGAACTTGAAACATGGATATTTCTTTCAATACCAGAAAAAGACTGATAAATTTCAGGGTACAAAATTCAGAATAGTCACCATGTAAAAATAATGTTAGAAATCAAGAATGTACAAAACTACTCCTGAAGTAGAAAAGCAGAGGAAAAGAAAGAACAGAAGATGGAACAAAGAAAATTCATTGCATGAAATTTCATTTCTTGAGAGCTATACATCAAATTGTATTTGTTTAATGAGGTTGACACTAGAAAGATGTATAGAACATGCCAGACACCCAGTACCAGTGCGTTCTGGGAAAAAGATAACATCTGAGAATCTGACCACTCACTCAGTCTTCTAGCCAGCCTTCTCTATCTACTGGTTCTTCACGGGATTATAAATGAGAGGGCAGGAGGAACAAGGAGCAAAATAATGAAAAACACACAAGAAAAGAAAAATTATAACATTGTAAAGCAAAGTAAAGCCAAATTTATTGACCTCACAACTACATAATCAAGAGAAAGTTATCACTGTAGAAACTTTTACTAAAGCAGAATGATCTTAAATAACAAGGGAGTGCTATGAAATTTACAGCACTTTTAAGATATGCAAATTGAATGCAAGGTATAGACATAAGGGTAATTAATTGTAAATCTAAGAATAATGTTTCTTTGTCAGGGCTGTCTCCATGTTGTGGAATACATTCTAATGTGCCTTAACTCTGAATATTTCTTAAAGGCTGGTCTAATTATAAGATGTTCAGAATTTCAAAATAGTAGTTATTCTTCTTATTTAATATAGCTGCTGTAAAGTTTCATAACAAAATTTATTGATTACATAAAATATTTTATTTTAATTTTCAAGAATAAAACACATTTAAAAGTCTAGGCACTGAATATTTGTCTTTGAAAAAAATAATATGATAGACGCAGCTTTTGTCTTAAACAGTGTTTTGTGTGGATTTTTTTTTTTTTAGAAGGAGAAAGGAAGGTGGCAAATAACATAATTAACTGTAAACATCTTTGCTGCACTTTTTAACTTATAATGCTGGTTTTCTGTAGGACTTAATAAAATAAAATATAGGTTTACAATTTTATTATTTACTCAGTTTTTCCTGTAGTATTTAAGTAATTATGCGACAATAATTAAGTTCAACCTTTCCATTACACTAGGACTATAAAAATTCACTTAAATTTTAAAGTTTTTTCACTTAACTTTTTTAAATTTTAATGTTTTAAAAAACTTTTTTACCTAAATTTTAGAGTTTGGCGTACAAGCCCTGAGTTTGAAAGAAAATTAGTATAAACTTATATACATGTATAAAAATATTTACAAGAATAATTCAAGCTGCTTCAGCAGCAGGCCTACATAAGTGGTCATGCTTCCTGACAGGAATTTTACTTTCTTTTAGCATTTAGTTAATTCAGACAAGTTAAAAGGAAGCTTCTTTAGGGGGCAGCATAGTAAAGAGCCTTCAACAACAATGCCCTCATATGAGATGCACTGGATTTTTAGAGAAAAAATACTATTACCCCTCAAGTCTTAGTAGAACTTGCTATAGATCTGTAGAAGATTAAAAACAGTATTGGAGAGAACTAATGTGAGCAGGCAAAGCTTCCCAAAAGTCAGATTACTGACCACCAAACTACCTATAGAAGCATGGAAAACAGGAACACAGCGATTTGTGAAATTATTCCAGGTGATAACTCTTAGGTTCCAGGAAAAAACAAACAAACAAACAAACACACAAAAAAAACCCAAAAAACACCACAACAAAAACCCTCACATATATAATCTTAGAAAGAAATTACATTGTTGAAGTATGTGACATAGATACACATGTATTAGCACTACAAAAAAACCTTCGGTATTTTCACCACTTAATGTTACATTCCTGCTGGTGCAAGAATCATCCATAACCCCTGCATACAGGATATTCTTTTCATATTCCAATGGGAAAAGAGCAGAACACTTCATAGACACCTATTTTAAAAAAGGTGCAAATAGGATAGTTAGAGGTGAGATGTTCAACCAGGATTACAGTCCTTTATGGAAACCATCATTTGAAATAGACTGTTTTTCTTATGAAAGGGGTGCTTCTGGAGAGGGATAAGAGCCACAGTTCCTCATTGGCAAGAGCAATCAAGAGAAAGTTATAAATTCTGGCTGGCAGAATCAGTGTCATTTATCTGCATGAGACAAAATGTATTCTAGAAACACATCAGCAATGCCTTTGGGAGGTAGAGAAGGAATGATTGACCATCAGTATGCAATACATAAGTAAATGCTAACACTACTTTCAAAAATGTACACGTCATCACTTCATGTCTGGTCCGCCTAAACAATTAAAATATTCTGTTAATATTTTTTTACCTAGGCATAACATACCATAACTTTAGCTCCCCTTCAGTGACAGTTTGTGCTTGGGAGTTCTGTTATAGTTTAAACAGAGACCTCAGGAAATTTTGAAGTCATCGCCAGATATAGAGGCAGATTTCATAACACTAGTTTAATGCATCATATGCTTACATGAGAGGGTCTCTCCTATATAACACTTGCAGAAATTATAAATTCTCCATATGCCAGCAGAGTTAATAGCTTCCTTAAAGGATCTTTTAAAAATTATGCTTGCACAGGAGCAAGTTTCCAAAACTTTCTATAAGGAAACAGAAAATCAAGGAGCTTATTAATGGTGAGTTGTAACTGGGGCAAATCAAAGTTTTCAATCATCCTTTCTTTTATGATGGCATTCCTACACAAGTCTTAATCTTTCTTGCACCTGAAGAAAGTCTTAGTGGCAGCTCACATTGGAACCCTCTTCTCTAACTTCTTGAAAGGTCAGAAAACTTGGACTGGAGTAAAGGTCATGACAACATCCAGAGTAGAAGATGTGGCAAGGTTATGCAAATTTTCTAAAGGCCAATTAATGAAGAATCCTAGGAGACAAACTCTATGGTTTTTGTGGAGGTAAAGGGTATGACAACAGTCTTCTGTGGAATTGCATTGGAAATTCTATTACATTGGTGAAAAGAGATCCTGATCTGAAAGCACAAAGCCCTTGTTTTAACCGATTGCTTTTCTATGATGTGACTGCCAGAGGTTACTCTCCTTTTTGAAGCATTTTTGCAGATCATAGTTTGAATTGTATTTCAAGTGGAGACTGTAGGGTTTGGCGTTCGGAAGATCTTGCGGTGTCACGGGAAGATAGGTAATCACCGCCTCTCTATGACGCACCTGTAATCCCACCCACAGGTGTTGGTATAAAAGGAAGTAACTGCGCAATAAACGTTGAAGTTGGCACTCATACTGTGTGTGTTATCTGTCTCTTCCCTGGCCCGGGGGGTTGGCCAGTGATCTAGTCGAGAAGCCTTTATATGTAGCCACTGCTACAGGAGACTACAATTTTTCTCAATCAGTTAGCATAAGACTGTGTGCCTTAGGCAAGTTGCGGAGGTCAACCATAGCTATGTTTGACCCACATTAATTCTTCTCATTAGTCTATGACATCTACCAGTAATTTTATTCCTCATATTTGAAGGTTCAGTGAACATTTCAAATAGTTATACTTTCGCCAAAATCTGTGATACTCAAATTTGTGAATGTCCAGAAAACACAAAATGTCAGAAGAGCCAAACTAGGCACACACAACATAACTCTGACCAAAGGGAATGGTTGAAGCCAAAAGGTTTTTCTAAGCCAGTCATTTCTGCAGTCATTACTCACCCAAAAAATTGGATTTATTTCCTGATTCTTGTCACTCTAAACCAGCTTCTTCAATTCAATTCCTGCCCAATTAAACTGTTATGAAAAGAAACTGTAATGAGCACTAAATGGTAACACAACTTGGTTTGCTCTCTTCTACTGTCCAGTCACCTAACGTTTTTAATACCTCAACAATTGAGTAGGGGTGAGCATCCTCCTCACTTGAAAAGAACAATGGGAGGATCTGTGGACTAGGTAGCAACTACATCTTATGTGCTCTGGGGGGGCTTTTCCCCCCATTGAATTTATTAGTATTTTCATTGTATTAATCATGAGGTGGATTGTCAGAATTTGGCATTACACAACACAGACTGACAAAAGAGTAATTCAGGAGGAAGCATTCACAAAATCCATTCCCACATGATGAACTATCATATGCTAAAACAACAGCCCCACAAATTTCAGTGGGACTACCTGATCAGTAAACATACACAAAGTATATGGTGGGACAGTAAAAAAGGCAAATGCAGTATCTGGTCTTATACTCTCATTAAACAGACTTAGGTCTTAATTACTGAAAGATGGATAGTCTTAAAAATACTTATTTTTTTCCTAAGGTCATTTAAAAAGGTGGGATTCTTCACCTTGTCCTTAAACTCAGTGGAAACTGTTCAGCTCACCTCTTTCACTTGGTGTGTTAAATTATTTCCACGGCTTTAATTAATACTGGGTCTATGCCCGAATGTCTTTGTTTTTGTCACTTTCTGCCAATCACTTAGTACCCAGAAGCTGAGGTTTGCTTGCTGCAGAAGTCATCGGGGAACAAAATCAGTTGAAAATACCCAAGTATAGTGAGATGACTGATCTTTTCAAAGAACCCTTGTTTCAGTCTCTCTAGTTTCTAGCATACGAATCAGTCCTAGACAAGTAGGAGAGAGAGATAAATATAAAATCAGACAAAATGATGCACTGATATGTTGCATTGCAATAGCTGGCTGGATCTTTGATGATTCAAACAAAATTTGGGGAAGCCACATCTATGCAGCCTGTCTCCTTATTGCTTATAATTTTACACGCAGAATAGCAAATAGGATCTCTTCTGAAATCAGAGCACCATGGGTTGTAAAAGGTCTCACTGAGGTGAGACAACCTAGGTGTGCAGAAAAAGAACTTCCTCATTTAATGAAACAAATACAAGGCCACAATGAAATAACAAGTATTTTTTATACAAAGGTAACACATTTTTGTGCAATTTTTTACAAGTGCAAAGTTTGTGATTCCATAGGCACAATGTACCTATAGATTAAGATGGAATCATAAGTAAATAGAAAGGAAGAAAAAAATAAAACCAAGCTAACTAAAAAAAACCTTAACAGCTTAAATCCCTTACCACCTTATACCCTTTACAGCCAGCATGAACTCAGTGCATTTGCACAGGATGTAAGTCAGGGCACAAACTGGCCCTTCAGCTCTGAGATTCCTCCAAGCTTTTCCAACAGCTTGCTGAGCATAATTTGGACTTTGTTATTTAAAGCTACACAGAATAATACAGTGTGAAGACTGGTATGAACAATAACTCTTGCACAATTTATCACATAGAGAAGAGCTACTAATCTTTTTAGGAAACAGGGTATTCAAAATTATTTAATGCTAATATTTATGCATCAGAAAGCACTCTAAGCACAAAACAGCCCTCCTCCCCCTCCCCATCCACACACACAACATGCATTTGTGAACATCTTTAGCTACAATACACCGTATTTTCAGAGTCTTGAAATTACCATACTATAGGTTGGCATTTATGAAATTGGTATTAATGCCACTTTCATAACAAGGATAAGCTGTATTTACAAGACTAATATCTTCCACAAATAATTAGATATGTATAGCTACACATATAGTCTTAGATACCAATGATGGCTCAAGACTGTAAAGAAGTACATTATTGTAATGAACTGTAATAATAGCAATGATCAAAATAAGTTTGGCATGATTCTGCATAGTGAATTTCCATACATGGCAGTCAGAAAAAAAAATTAAAAAATAAAAAAAATAAAATGGTGTAACATCCTATGAACAACCTATTATTTTCTTGGTTTTGGTTTTTGTGGGTTTTTTTTTGGTTGGTTGATGTTTTGAGTTTTTTCTCTTTCCTTGTAGTTATTTAAAGAAATACAAAACCACAACTGTATCAATATTTAGGTACTTATGAAATTGGACTACATAACAATTGTTCCTAACAAAGCAGATGGGCATCAATCCATCACTGTAATTATATGACTATTGCCACATTATTTTAAAAATTTATAAAAAGTTTATAAGAGTATTGTTTTCTTTGAATACTTTTCAATGTATCTGGTAAGAACAAGGTTTTCTTTACATGCTAACTCAACAGTCTAAAGCAAAAATTTAAAGTTTTCAATGACTGATTTATTTAAAGTATTAAAACCAATTTAAAAAAAATCTTTTTTAATGAAATATAATTTTATTGTTTCCCAGGACAGCTGGGTACTTCCTTTGCCTCAATTAGCATAGGTACAATAAATCAATAAATCAGAGAAATCACTTCCATTTTTTTCTTGCATGCAAGTAAAGGTTCCATATCCAGCTCAATGTAGTACTTGGCCAGTGAACTCCCTATTTGGCTCTTTTTGAAGCATTTCTGCTCTCATGCTTAGCATTGCTCTATCAAGCTTGTGTTTGTTTTGGTTGTACTATGTAACAAAGGTAATTAAGCACATTCCACATGATCTCCAACTGCTACATTCCAGAAGGATAAGAAAATTATGTAAAATCAGCCAGAGCCCTTTTTACAGTTGTTATCAACTTTCATATAAATCAAAATATTAAAACCCCACATTCTCCCAGATTACACACAGTAGGTGCAAAGTGGGCACTTCACTACCATTTACCTAGATCTTAGGCTTTAGGAAATTTCCCAATTATTCGCTAGATGTAACAAGAGGGGAAAGAACATCTACATCACTGAGAACATTCAAACACAGACAACTGCATTCAAACTTCTTTTGAATTAGTAGCAGTATCTCAGCCATCAGCTGTTAAAGCACTCTGAACTAAGTTAGTCTATCCAGAATGCTTAAGAAATACTTGCATCCATTAGATTAAGTACGAAAGCTAGAGTTATAGGGTGCTACTTCCCACACATTCCATTTTTTAAAAGCTTATATTGAAGATATTTTTTCTGAAGCAAGAGACTCAGTTTGGCAAGAAGAAATCGCACAATTACCAAACAGGCAAAAGCAGAAGAACAGTTATCTGAAATTCTTCAAACTGCCTTTTAACAGTTCCTTTTAAGTTGTCTCAGACTTCACTCCTTATCTCTGTATGCTGAACCTCAATCTGAATTTCTGCTTATTGGTCTTAGTTTCTCCAAGAAACCTCTGCTGGTTCTTTAATGAAGCCATAAGATGAATATCCTCTGATAAGGTAAGTTTTTGTGCTGTTTTTTCACACAATGTGATTCTTTGCACCTCTCCCTTTACTTTTTAGTTCAAAGCCAATCCTAAACTTTACACAGGCAGTAACAGTAACCTGGCTTGTCTCACTCCTGTGATCATGGAAATCCATTCCATTGGCTTATTCTCCAATTGCAATTCATAACTTCCTCTCAATGTATCATGTTAGTTTAATTTAGGGTGTGGTGGCAATAAGCTCTCAAAAGATGGCTTTTTTATCAAATAGCTTGCTAAACCTATTTTTAAGACTATGAGAGATTTAGGAGATTCAGTGGTATTGTACGTACACCAATTTCCATCTTACTACAAATATCTCATAAAAATATCTGTTCTATCTTCCTCATACATTCTGTAAGCATTGCCTTCTTACAATTTTCTGAAGCAGATCCATATTCTTTTCACATACCCTTACTCATTCAGTCCTGGACAGTTTTTGTTACTTTCTTATTCTGAACTGGTAAGTGTTTTACTCAATGGTCATTGCATGCTAGCCAGAACCCTGCACCTGGTCTTTCACCTCCTTCTTTCAAGTTTCTACAGAGTTTTTGCTATGTCTCATGTCCTGGGTTCAGCAGTAGCAGTCATTTTTTTCTCCTTCTTAGTAGTGTGATAAACACAGTTATGATTCGTGTCAGAGTAGAATATGGTGTGGTCATTGTACCCTGTGTGGATCTGGCACAGT
>WYDI02017160.1:7342-17863 GCA_009867235.2 Psittacus erithacus
GTTCAGGTTAGACATAAGGAAGAAGTTCTTTACTGTAAGGGTGGTGAGGCACTGGAATGGGTTGCCCAAGGAAGTTGAGAATGCTCCATCCCTGGCAGTGTTCAAGGCCAGGTTGAACACAGCCTTGGGTGACATGGTTTAGTGGGAGGTGTCCCTGCCCATGGCAGGGGGGTTGGAACTGGATGATATTAAGGTACTTTCCAACCCTAACTATTCTATGATTCTATGAATTCAAATATATTTTTATCTAAATGTTTTGACCATTGGTTGAAACAATGTATCAGTTTCTTTAATTTTCATATTGGTCTTCTGTCATCTTCTTATTTTTTTCAGGCATAAATCTTAGTCATTCTGACCCTGAGGCAAATCATGACTATATCAGCTTGGGTGAAACCAAGATAGAAGTTAACATTGCAAAAAGCCCTGAAAGGAAAGACCTCTCTCTTGAATGCATGTAAAATGCAACTATTGTCATCATTTTTCCCCTTAAGATGTAAACAAAAATTTTTTGCACTTAAGCCTATTCCTCTGTGATTTGTAGAGCTGTTTCAAGTCCTGCATCTATCACTCCAACTCACTGCTTCATCACATTTTTGAAAGAGTGTAAGTAAGGGAACCAAACATGAAATCCTAATCCATCTCAGATTTGTACGGCTATTCCTCAACATATAGCTCAGCATTTTTGGATCTCAGCTGTATCTGCGAGCAATATGAGTAGCGGAAGCTCAGCACATGATATGCTAGCTATTTCATGTATGAAGACAGATGTGAGTGAAGCTGGGATACAAGGTAAGAGGGAGAAGGAGAGGTGTGATAGAGTGAAGCTCTCTGGAGTTAAAATTAGTGACAAGTATATTTTTGTGTCAGTAGAAAAGGAAAAGCGGTATTTGTCCTTCACATTAGTACATACTAATCAATGATAGCTTCTGCTGAGATGTGTTATGTTCCTGCATCTCTACAGTAGCACCATCTGACAGGCACCCCTCTCACTTTCTTTCATATTTGCTGCAGGATATGAGTGAAGCACTGACAACGTATTTTGACTTTCCAGGTTTGTCCTGCATACCGCGGCATGGCTCATCTGCCACAACACCTTCTCTGACAGGAGAAGAATAGAATAAAAACTCTCCCCATGCTGAATCCCTGGGTAGCAAGAGCTTTCAATACCCCAAATTTAAAGCCCTGTCAAGACTCTTGGAAAAGCTCTAAAAGAAAAAAGGGATTGAGAATACACCATATCAATGGACCCAGTCCTTTTGAACTCCACTGCTTATAGGGAAAAGCACTCAACTCCACTTCTGAAAACATAAACCATGTCTCAGGGTCTTCTCCTACCAGTCACACTGGTTTGGGAGACATGAAGCAAAACATGAAAGTTCTCCTCTTTCTCCCTTTCTCTCTTATTTGATGGTCCAAATAGAGGGAGATTTGGGAATACATGACCCTGGATTTGGATCACCCTGGTACCTGAAAGGATGCTACAGAAAAACCAAGCAGACCTAAAATGTCTTGCTTAGCATGACGCCACTGCCAAGCCAAGCAAGGGTACCTAGGAGCACTGCAGTAAAATTACCATCTAATATTCCACTGAATGCTGCTGTTTTCAGGAAAGGTGGTTATGTATCCATCCCTGAGCACCCATTAGGTATGAATATCTGATCTCAGCAAGGGAGTTTGCCATAAACATTTCCAAATCTTCTGACAGAAACACGTGGAGTCCTGTAACGTAACAGACTATTTCCTATTTCGTAGCAAAAATTTTGCAAGAAATTGCATGAGGAATGGTGACCAGCTATGGCACGAAACAAACCAGAGTACTAATAACTCAGTGAAGCGCAGCAACCTGGTCAGAAACTTCTCATGTTTTGGTTACTTCTCCAGTGGTATTTAAAGACTGCAATAGACAAGAAAACTAGGGAAGGCTGTGATTTCCTCCCAGTCAATGGAAGTCTACATTAAAAATATCTTGAGATAGGACTCCCTTGTCTCTGATCAGATGTCTTTCAACACAGAGGAAGAAAGAGTAAAGATAATTATAAATTCCTTGTTGATCCTTCCAACAACTCCTCTGAAAGGAGAATAAGAACATGCAACAGAATGAACTCAAATTGAGAAAATTGTTCAAGGCCACAGAATAAAGAACAGCCAAACTAGAACTCGATCCCACCCCTTTAGCTATCCTTTCTATCTTCTTACCTGACACATACATACAGTTAGACTGACAGTGTTTATTTCATAGGAAATGCTGATCATAATATCTCTATCACTTGAAAATAGTGAGCATCAAGTATCTGACTACAGCATAATCCAGCAAAAACTGTTGAAAAATAAAAACAGGAAGTCTACAGACCCTGTATTTTTTTGAATGGATTCTTAAGCTATTAATAAGCTGAAAAAGTCTGTCATTCTCTTTCGGTCCCTCTGTTTCTGCTGTTATCAGAAATCCATATTAACATTTCTTGTAATTTTAAACATTTATTTTTTTAATTCCTGCTAATATCCAGTTCAAGTTTAACTTTACTGATTTTATGTTCCTTTCTATTGTCCTAACCTGCATTAAATTTTCTTTTCTAGGAGAGAAATTTTTAGGTTCTAGGGGTATCTGAGGAGCTGCCACATGCTGAGCCTCATGCTGTTTATATTCCTGCTATGGGACATCAGTGTCTTCTTTGCATCAAACACCTTGTTGTTTCAGCTTATAAGTCAAAAGCACAGCTTTAAGCACGTAAGACCCTTTAAAACATGTAAAAAATGCAACATTCTTTTAAAAAATCAGAGCCCCAGTTATTGGTGGAAGAGACTGAAACATTTCAATCTCTCCCACTGAAGCTGCTCCACTTTGTGAAGACAGGGTGGGACCCTAAGCCCTGCCTCCTTTCCTAATGGTACCTTTCCTTTCAGTTCCAGAGGTGTTAGCTCCACTGTCATTAACCTGGGGACTCAGAGAGAGCTACTGGACAATATGCCATTGCCCAGTGGTCAGAGTACTCCTCTGGGAAATGAAAGCTGTGCTCAAACACACTGAAGAAAAGGGGAAGATACAGGTTAATGAGCAGAACATCTCCAACTACATCACATCATGCAACTGCTTTCCTGTGAAGTTACATCTCTAGTAATAATGATGCAATAACTCCTATTGCAGACAAGCAGCTCAGAAATGCATAGCTTATTCCAGCAGGGTTCAGGCACAGCTGGCACATTCGGCTCTATCATGTGTTTTAAGATACATACTGTTCCAATAATGCATGTGAAGAGCTTCAGAAATGAAAATTTGAGCTTCAGAAATGAAAATGAAAAATAGAGGACCAAGGTCCTGTAAACAGTCACTAAGCAAAGATCTCTAAAACATAAATTTGGCAGTTAAATAACCATGCCATCTTACTGTGGTCATTTCCAAATGACACCCAGCTGATGGGCAGCCCAGAAATAGGAACACTCTGGGATCTGTCGAAACTACCTACATCTCCCTCCAACATATGTGTTCTTCCTTAAGAAAGTCTTACAGTGTTTCCAAATTCATAGAACTGCGGTTTTCACCAGATTGAAGAAGACGAATGACAAACCTGCAATCAGCAACTGGTGGACTTGTTTAGTTATTATTTAATTGCTATCTCCTTTTATGGCAAAATCAAGGAGAATGATGTGAGTAACAATGACCAAGCCCTACACTCTACGTTGTGTTTGAAAATTTCTTTTTGTTCTATTCAAGCTGCCTTTTCAGACTCATAGAAATGTGCCGATGGCATTTTAAAGACATAATAAATAAAATAGACACAGAAATTGAAGTGTAGGCCCTGTGACACCCTGAAAATTATGAATTAGCAGCTAGTTAATAAAATCTTTAAGTAGGAAACTGTAAGTTAGGCCTGTTATCTTAGGTCCGTGTTAGTCTTCACCACCATTTACAGCAACTGGAGGTCTATGCATTATTCTGCATGACACAGCCATTTTTACTTTGTCTGTGACCACAGCCTTGACATTTTTAACTCACCATCATGAGTAATTTTTCTTGGCATGTATATACAGCAAAGATTATCATTCAGAACAAGATTGTCACAGTATTTACTCAGCTGTGATTGCAAGCCCAGCTGCCAGCAGGGACAAGAAGAGGCACTAATTCCCATCTCTTTGATGTGGGTACAGGAGCCAGTAAGGGAGACAAAGCTGCAAAAAACAGTAGTGCTTGTCTCTCCAGAGCAACCCAAAGGGAGAATAAGGTGTTTCTAGCCCAATGTTGTCATCTGCTCACTGACTGATGCAGGTTCTGACAATCCTGACTGCACTATAGTGTATCTAAAATGAGTGGAAAAGATGGGGTTTAAGTTGGACTGGAAGATTTTCACAGTGGTGAACCAAAGTGGTTTCTCTGGAAAGAAGAGCCAAAACTTCTTCTTCCAGACCATCTTTCAGGACTGACTGGATTATAATCTGGTTTCTAGTTTTTGAAGTTACTTTCCTTCAAGCTGTACCACCAAATGTCCCAATCTCCTGAGTACTCACATGACCTGATTTTGAAGGAGTCCTGAGTGTATATATAGGTGAGCAAAGAATGAGGAACTACAGTAAGATACAGCCAGACAGAAGACAACAACCCATGCTGTAAGATCACATGACAAAAAGGGAGCTCCCAAATCTAGAGGTGAAACCTCCCACACAGTTTTGTGGTGTATAGTATTTGACCTCAATGTCTTGCACACTAAAGACATTTTTTATGAGAATATCAGCACATGTGGTGGTAGCTCCAGGCACTCAGAAAAAAATAATCAAATTCAGCTCTCCCATGCCAAATCACATCACTGTTACTGCCCTAAATTAAAAAGGTGTTTGTGTTTGTTAGGAATTTCAGCTCCCCTGCTGTCAAATCCTTTGCTCCTCCTGCATTTGAATCCCACTAAGGGCTAAATCCAAGAATGACTTCTGAATAAAATCATTTAATGCAGACATAAAATGACCATTTTGTTCAAGCCATGTAAGACATATTTTACAACAAATCTTTTCATTATCAGAAGCATTTTAAAATCTTTCACCTTTAGTCAGTTTACAGATTCAGTGTGCACAATATTTAGTTTGGTATTTGATGCACAACGCATTCTTTTTTTTTTTTTATGCCTAATCATTTTGAAACCATTCCATGTTGTCAGAGAAGGCCAGGGGTAAGTAAACTTTTTTGCCCATATCAT
Organism: Psittacus erithacus; assembly: GCA_009867235.2. Lineage (NCBI taxonomy): Eukaryota > Metazoa > Chordata > Aves > Psittaciformes > Psittacidae > Psittacus > Psittacus erithacus. The sequence goes on from WYDI02017160.1 coordinate 12,523, forward strand.
TCTTTTTCATATTTAATTCTATTTCAGTATGCAATAGATTCTTTCTCAGAATAGAAAGTCAGGTGATAATATCTATATGGATACAACTGCTTTATAATATTGGTTTCTATATGGTGTTTCCCTGTGAGGTATTTAAGGTCAGTCATTGTGTACTCTAAAGGGGAACTGTGACATGCTTTTGTAAACATTTTTTGTTAACACATATTCAACTAAAATAACCTTGTATTTTTGACATGGGTGCAGACCCATAGCTGATCATGGCACTGATCTTACAAAAAATATTTCCTGCACAGTGTTTTATTTTTCACAGCCATACAGTGTCCCGCTCATCCTGCAGAAGCAAGACTGGCTTGCTGGAATCAAGCATCTCTTAGACTTCAAAACAAGTGTAATGTCAGTTTACCTCTCTGCTGAGCTTTGTCTCTTTTGCTACTGCAAATCACAATGAGAACAAACTGCAAACTCAGCTCCCAGTGGGCACCTCCTCTAGGCTGCAAAATTCCATGCTTCCCCCAGGAGTCTGCTTGGAATTAATGAAATAAACTGACCCCTATCAAAACTGTGTTGTCTTTAGGAAGATCTAGTATCAAAGTGACTCAATTCAGAACTCTACCTGTTCATGCAAGACCCATGATGGGTTAGTAGAAGAACTACATTTCCTTGTGTGGGAAGCCTTCTGTGTGCTAAAAAGAGAAAGAACATACACATGCACCCATCTAATTTTTCATATTAAATCTGACCCATGAAAGTCATAGGACCCAAAGATGCTGGGAAGAAACAGAAGGTTATAGCAGCTCCTCATCTGCTTATGACTCTTTTACTCATATTTCACCCCTCATCCTCTAAGAAGTGAATTTATCTTCTGTTCACTTCCAAGAAGTGAACTTACCACCTTGTCATACTGGAGCAGGCTATATTTTTCTTCTTCTCTTCAGAGGGAAGCTGAACATTACCTCTTTTCTACACACAACACAAAAGGCTAATGAGTTTCATCACACAGCATACTCACTGCTGCATACAGGGAGGCAATAGGGAGGCACCACCTGGGTGTGTACATGCTCTCAGACCTGGTTTAAATGGTTTTTAGCTAATGTGGATACAGGAAATAATGAATTTGCAGCAGCATAACACTGAGTACTTAACAACTGAAAGTACTTTTACCCTGACTTCAATAACCAGGCCAGGTAGCTCAGAGGCAGTTCCAGTATGTCTGTGTCTGTCCACCAATGCTGTGCAGAGATGTCCTGAAATGTGTCGTGCTGCTATGAGGTTTTGCAAGCACAACTGCCGTGCAATGCTCCTTACTGCTGTACAACATCCCAGATACAGATCTTTTTGCTGTGCTGCGCAGGTGGTACTGATCAGCCATGGACCTGGCCAACATCAGTAAACAACAACCTCAATAGTACAGAGTAAATGAGAGAGTGAGGCTGCCTGTTCCTCTTCCACACACGGGGAAGCTTCAGTTAGACAGTATCATGGATTAGACAAGCCACAAGCTGTCACCTGAGATGTGTTTGCACTTTCCTTAGCTTCTGCCAGTGAGCAAGTGCCTAAAGGGTAAAGTACTTCCACTCGTGCTTGTTCATTAGTTTGTCATTTGCAGTAAACACTGGGAGAACCCATGGTGTCTAACAGTTAATGGATGTTGTACAATCTCCTTGTGAGGCCCTTGTGTGCAAGGCTGATGTCATCAAATGAGGTCACTGTAAAAAGCCAGGTCAAATATACAGTGGCCCTGGTTAGTCATCCTCTAATATTAGTCACTTATCAGAGAAGTCAAGAAAGGTTCCAAAATGCGGACAGACTGTGTTGTTTATCAACAGTTATTGCAAATTATTTTGTAAGCAATGTGACAATAAGCTTTGGGGAAAATTGTTTGTTCTTTAAAGCCATTGAGTCATTTATAACTTCTATTTAGAAATTTTCAAATGAGGCTTCAACATCTTTTACTACAATGAAATCAGGGAAAAGTTAGCAAATGCTACAAGTTGGTGTTGCATCACTCTCTGTATGCTTTGCAGCAGCAGTCACAGAGTATTTCACTGTGCTTCAGATTGTACATGTCTCCAAGGAGCAAGTACTCAGTCGAGCTCTAATTAACAAGATCTATCTTTCCCTCCATGCATTCAGCTTGAAGTTGTGGCCCAAGGATAAGATAATTTTGTTTAACTAGGTCAGTTCATGAAAATCCAGCTGAAATGGGCTGAAATAAGCTGAAACCAGGAAAATGACCCTGTCAAGCAATGACTGCTGCATTGAAAGTCTGCTTTGACATTACAGCACTGCTTGAAGATTCCTGCCTGTGAAGAGTTGAAGGTATCTTACCCACAAGAAACTTTGTGCACACAGCTACATAAAGAAGCATATCCTTGCTGGCATAGGTCATATTTGAACAAGTATTTAAGGCAAGGGTTGTTCAGCCACACTTGGGACTCTGTATTTATGCAAAATAGAATTTAGTCATCCCCCAAAATCTCAGTACTGGAACTACAGTGAATGGAAAGGATACAAGTCTGGGACACACATTTTCTGCTGCATTGCAAGATCTGGGGAACAGGGAATGAGGTTATGAGGTTCCAACTCTTGCTCCCAAATTGCTAACACTCTCACAACCAACTATGACTTTGAATTAGACAGCTTTAACCGGTGTTCCTGCATTCGCAACTTCACAAAAGGACAGGTGTGGTAGAAATGAGCATTGCAAACCGACATTTGAGAGAACACATTAAATCTGCTTACTGACATCAGTCCTGTCAGAGGTCAGTTGTTTGTGAACAAGGTTCTGTTATGCAAGCCAGGATTTATGTAAAAGGAGATCATCTGGATGCCTGTGATCCTGTTCCAGCAGTTGTTTTCTGTCTCAATCAAGTAAGACACAGTACAAGGAGCTACATGAACAACACCCATCCTACCTGCTGTACTGCAAAGGACCAGTGGTGCCACAAGAATAAAAGGCAGCCATACCTGCCTTGCGAATGCCTTTGCTTTCATTGCCCTTTTTCTAGCATTTGCTGGTCTGTACGTGTAATTCCCATTCTTCCCTTTTCATTCGATTTCCTCTTCTCTTCCACTGTCTTATATTTCCCATTCCTCACAGCAACTACTCTCATTTCCACGTGCTCCTCCCTGTGTGGCCTCATTCTGGACAGGTTTCCTGAACTTTCTGTCAGCTGATCTAAAGCTGATACATGCCAGAAGCATCAGATCATACAGGGCTCAAAAAACAAAGAGGCACAAATTAAAGCTGAAGGTTCTAGCAAGAGGGAGGGTTGAATTCCGATTTTGCCAGGTCAGAGTGGTTTCTTTCTGCCTCTTAGCAGCTAGACAGCTCTTACAAATATCAGGACTACTAAAATATGCAACAGTATTATCTCTTTTACTGGAATAGAAAAGAGTACAGTGCTCTTAGCCTCTTTTCCAGGGATATACAAAAGCTTTGCAAACACTAGCGGGACAGCACGCCATTTACTGGTATTTTCTAAGGAATACAGTCATTGTTGGGTGTTGGGGTTTGGTTTTTTTTGCAGATCCCCCATAGGCATCAAACTTCAGGACAACATTTCAGGTTGCTCTTTGCGTGTCTGTTTGCGTCTGTGGATCCAAAAGGCAGCGCTTCCTCTAGGTGGCACACATAGCTCTCCTAAAATTCCCTCGGAGGTGGACACTCGCCTCAGACGCCGCATTTGGCAGCTGTTCTACGGGCTATCGCGATTCAAATTTAAACACACACAGAGAAATACCCACAGGCCGGTCGTGCCCCTTCAGGGAGTGGGGCTGCTGGCGGCAGGTAGGGGATGGGGCATTGTGTTTGCCATCCCCGATGAAAGCGATGAGGTCAAAGAGTAAAGCTCATCGTCAAGCAGAATGCTCTTGAAAAAGTGCTGTTGGATTTGAAACCTGTGGTACAGCATGGAAACTGTGGGAACTGTTAAATAAATGAAGTCAGACTTACAAAACGTGGGTATTTGAGGGTATATAGCAACTGTGTGGAGAGTACAGAAAAGCTTAACTCTTCCCCCGAGCAGCCTACCATCTCCCACAGACATGGAGGGGCGTATCATCAACCCTAAAAGCAGGAGTCGTGTCTGCTGGGCTGGAGTGTACCAAACACCTTCATGTGTGCTGCCCCTGCCTGGTCTGTTTCATGCAGCCCATGCAGTCAGGGGCTACATCTGCCGCAGGTATGACCTCAATCCATCTGCCGTTCATATTAAAAGTGACATCTCATTGCTCGCAGACATTACTCACAGATGAGTATCATATTTGCTACCCATTCCATTTCTCCACTACAGTGAGCTGCTGTCTTGCAGTAGCCTTGTTAGCCTCTTCCTCTGTGTTTGGAGGTCCTGGTTCTTACTCCTGACACTTGAATACAAACTGTTAAAAATATTATTTTTGTGGGAAGGGAAAAACAAACAAGCAAAAAGCCGTATTTGTTGTTAAGGGCCTTATTCATAGAGCAGTCATAGTAATGGTGTTCTGCTTTGCTGTCACCTGTAAGCAACACCACAGGTTTAATTAATAACATATAAACCTAGGATGGCCACAGGTCATGACCCAATATGTGCCATGCAGATATGCACACAACCAGAAAATGCAAAAGGACAAAGTTAAGATGATAAAGAGCAATTCTACAAGATTCTTCAGTTTCTAAGTGCTGATCTTTAAGCAACCATTTTCTGACCTTCTAAAATTTGCTTTCAAAACCTACATAAAATTTTGCTAGTAAGAACCCTTCCCCATTCAACTGAACAAAGGGAGAAGCTACATCTAGCGCATGTGGATGAAATCACATGCTTGGCACACACTGCAGACACGTGAAAATGTTGCCAGCCAACACTAACCTGCTCTTGGGAAGCCAGCACTCCCCCAGCTGCAACAGCCAGCACATCCCTGTACCCAGGGTTTTCTGCCTCTCCCTTTGGTACAGCTGCTGCTTTGGAGTCCAGCCAGAAGAGCTACTGCAAACCTGACAAAAGAAGACATGACAAGCAGGCATAGGTTGTGATATTAATGGGCTGCCTCTGAGAAACAGGCTGTGCTGCTTGTCACTTCTCAGTGAGATACACTCACTGACCCACAATCACCCTGCCACACTCAGTCAGACAGGGACCTGCAACACACATTACAAAATGTCACTGTGGGAATAACAGAACAGGGCCCTTGAACTGCAAAATGTTTGACTTTGAAGGGGGCAGCCAGCATGTGAGGTATGATCAGGCGAACAGGCTGCATTAATACATTAAGGATCATAAGTTATATGGTTTGGTTGATATGCTGGAGGGAAGGAATGCCATCCAGAGGGACCTTGACACGCTTGTGAGGTGGGCTGATGCCA
>WYDI02017164.1:0-31668 GCA_009867235.2 Psittacus erithacus
TTAAAGTCCCGGTGTAACAGGAAGCTTGGCTCAGCTTTTATCACCCATTCCCTCCCCTGGCCCAACTTTTCTCTCTTGCCCGCTGTCCTTCCCCCCCCCCCCCCTTTTTTTTTTAAGGAACCTGTAAAACTTGATGACTTAATGGAACCCTTTGAGTGCTGTAACCACACACTGGAAAATGCAGGAGGGAGTGTCAGGGGCTGGCCAGGGGAGGGTTTAATTAGGCTCTGTCTGGCTGTCTGGCTGTCCCCCCCCCCCTTCCCTGAGTAGCTGGCTTGAAGGGGAGACCCATGACCCAGGGATGACAGCAGCTCCCTCGGAGTCCCAGGCTCATGGGAGACGGGGTTAGAAATCACTGCTGGAGACTGAGCCCCAGGGCACTGCCATTTCCCAGGAGGAAGAGAGCTCCTTTGGCTCTGCTCCCCAGGGGTTACCAGGATTGGGGCTGGCTGGCTGCGAAGCAAAGGCCAGGGAGGGGAGGGCTGAGAGGAAGGAGGATCCGTGCTCGTTTCCCTTCCCTGCTGAGGCAGGAATGTGAGGAATGGCCCCGCTGGCCTTGCCGCTTGCCGGACACACCGGATGGGTGTCCGGCTGCCTGGGGCAGCCGCCGAACATCACTGGCCCTGAGGGGCTTTTTAAGGAGGAGCGACCTGTGGGAATGATACGGGGCTTTTGCACGAGCAGTTGTGATTTTCCAGTGACATTCAGTGCTTTCAGCAAGCCCCTGGCCATGGGGGAAGACCCATCAGGGCCCCTTCTCCCGCTTCTAGTTAGAAAAGGACGTTCCTCTAAAGCCTTAAGGATGAAACCTGCTTGTACCAGGTGTGAAGCTGAGCGCTGCTTTCCAAGGTGCGGAGAAAAGATTTCTTCTCCCAACCTGCACATATTCAGAAAGTAATTATGGAAGGCTGTGGGATCCTGGGGTAGAAGCCAAACCCAGACGTGCCTCCAGTTTTTACAGATGGTTTGCTCTCCCTTTTCACAGGCCAGACCAAAACCTCAGGTCTGGATATTCCAGCTCTTGAGCATTTGAAATCTGGGGCCCACGCTGGCTCTGGGATGTGCAGTTTTGCCCCTTTAAGTCACAAGGCTTTGCGGGATTGGCAGAAGAGTGAGGTGGAAAAAGCCTGCATCTCGTTTCACAGAAATTCAGCTATGCTAAGTCAGGAAACCGTTGTCTTCAAGGAGGACAGCCTCACACATTCCTGCTTACACGTCTGTAACCGTCTGAACACCCATCAAGCATAACCTAGGATCAAAACAGATGCTGATTACACTTGTCAGGATGATAAAAATTCAAGGCACTTGAATTAATGATGAGTTCCTTGTAAGAGGTGATGTGAAAGCTGTCATAGAAACCCTTCCACCAATGGAGTATTGCTGGCATCTGTCGGGTAGTAGGCACCACTTGATTTGTATTGAACCTTGAATGGATGCTGTTACTGTTCCTGTAATCTTTTCAGAGCCTTTTAATAATTTACTATGTATTCTTACATATATTTATGAACATACTGCCCAGATAAAGGTACAGTAGTGCCGATAAACAAGACCTACCCTACATTTCTACATTTTTGTTGTGGGCTAGGGAGAAGGACTGGTTTTGAAATGGCCATCATTGCCTGTGTCAGGGTAGTTGTGCATGAGTATGGTATTCTCCATATAGGGACCAACTTTAAATGTCAAGCAGAATGCTACAGCAAGTCCCTCAGTAGGACTTATTTAAACCAACCTAGCTTTAACCCCTTAGAGGCCAAGAGCTGGATATGGCAATGTGTCACTTCTGATAGGGAACAGCAAGCTCCACTGTCAACTCAGAGGTGCCTGGGAAATCGGTGAGGCTGATTGTTTCCTGCTCAGTTACAATACAAAGAAAAGCACCATGCTGATAACAAGCTCCCCATGTTTAATTGAAGAGCTTGGATTGGGCTGTGTCTTCTCATTGCTGGTGCTGGCCATAAATACACAACAGCTGGTTCCTTAAAGTAATAAAAATGTGGCTCATAAGCCTGTCTTTAAACAGGTTAAGGTGACAGTACTGTGCATATCAGAATTTTCTAGAGACCAAAACATTTTATACCATGAAACAGACCAAAAAACAAATTAAAAAGCCATTAAGATTCTTTAGCTGCAAATGTGGCTATGGTTAAGAGTGGCATTCTTTTCAACGCATCTGGTTTGTGTATATTTGTGTTCAGAGTTAGGTTTGAAAAGATGCCTGAAAAGATGTTTTACTCCCATAGCAGTGAAAAAAACTGATACAGTTTAATGAGAAGAAAACAGTTCCTCCTTGAGCTCACTCAGTTCAATGGAAGGAGGCCAAGGTGTATCTATTTCAGTGAAGACATCAGGTTTGGACAGATGCTAAGGACACCAGCATCTTAATGACACATGAACATGAAAGTTTCAACTATCTAATCTCACTGGAGTCAGTGGAGCTGGCTGTGGATGTTAGGAAGGAACCATAGAGTTGTACTTAGCATGTTTGATCTGGAAATCACAAATAGACAATAAATACAGGATCCCACACTGCCATTTTTAGTGTCACTTTTCAGAGCAGAACTGTGCTTTAACAAGGCTTAAACTGCAGTTTGGATGTTTTCACAAGTGCTTTACAGTGTTGCCACTTTGCCTTTGGGAATTAGTTAAGATGTGCTTTCCAGAGCATGGAATCATAGGACAAGGCAGTAAACCCTGTAATAAACACTTGTCCATGCTACAACCAAGCTGTTCTCAGCAGTGTTTAAAAGAACCACGTTTGTGACTACGTGCCATAACAACGAACAGACACAGCCTGAAATTATTTTGTTAAAGTTATGTTCCTTTAGTTATTCATTATCCATAATAGAGTTTACAAGATGTAATAGGAAAATAAAATAATAGAAAAAAAAATCAGGATTTCTTCTTTTACTAACAAACCTAAAGTGGTGAATATAGGCATTAAGCCCGTTCCATGTTTCGGGAATATGACTAGCTTGTTTTAAAACTCAGTAGTTGAAAGTGATGCAGAAACAGCTCTCTAGTTAACAGAAATGGTTCACTGCAACTTGTAACAGTGCATAAAGCTGGAGAAAAAGGACCGCTTTCATTGGGCAGACTGAAAGTTACTGATACCACCTTGCTTTCAACCTGTAATGACGTGCTTTTGGCAGGACATCAGCTTATTGATTTAGTTAGTGGTCATTTTTCCAGACAGGAGTTTATCTTTCCCTGTTTTTTATCCTCACTATTTGTATTGCTGCCCTGGATGTTATGATTGTTATAAATCTATTTTTGTTCCCATGCATCATTATAATCACCAGGTCTATAAATGGCTTTGCTCTTTCAGCCCGTCTGCTATCTGGAAAAAACTCACAAGTCCAGACCAGTGAGTTGGTGCTGGCAGGTGAACGCTGTGTAGCTGAGTCATCTCAATATATCAGTGTGATGTTTATTGAACCCAAGCAACAAACAGTGGGAAGACTGTGGCTTCAGGCTTGGGACTCAAAGTTCACCTCACATTGCATTTAGAGAACACTCAGAGCTTCGTCATTAGCAGATTTCTGTCAAACTAAGGGGAAGAGGGATCTCAAAAAGATCGATTGCACCTGAAAGCAAACATATTAGTAGCTGCAAGAAGACAGCAATTTGGCATTCTACCATGCTGTTACAGCAGTCCCTTAGAAATTAATTTCTCTCCTTAAACTGTAAATGCTGATGATCTGAACTAGCCTGGGAAAACTTTGAAAATAGAGGCTTAAAGAACCCTGATAATCTGCACAGTGTAGTGGTGCAGGTAGCAGGAAAGCATGTTTCACATTTTGTCAGAGTAGGTGAAAACCCCCTGCAGGTATTTCCCCATCCCTTTATTTTCATATAACTCCGAAACCCTGGGGAAAAGGTTTCATGCCAACATACACTGAAGGAAGAGAAAAGGTATTTATCTAACAATGTTGGCAAAAGAAAACTTATAGTCAAGTGTTTATCTTTGCTTTAACTGTGTGGCTTGTTTGATCTTGTAATGCTTTTGTGCCATTTCTTTTTTTTTTTTGATTGAGCTCTTGACTCATTTGATAAATGTGACGCAGGTACAAGGTGCTAATGTGCCAAAAGGGAAACCTCACTTGTCAAACTGTGTATCCAGAGAAAGAAAGATGGAGCTTGTCCTACCAAAACAAAACTTGAGTCGGATTATAGGGTTTGAAGGTTGCAATGGAGGAACTGAAAAATTAAGAGTCACAGAATGTGTATAGAGTTACCAGCCATAAACAATGGAATACGAACATCTCCTCTGACATCAAAGTGAAGAAGGCCATGTGTTCGGGCTTGCCTGCCTAGGGAATTAAGTCAGTTTGTGAATCTGAAAAGTGCTGGTTCTCTGTGTGGACACCCTTAGCTTGCAGATAACATTATCTTGTTTAGTTCCCTTTCAAAGTGGATTCATACCACATCACTCATCTGGATATGTGAATTTTTCAGGATGTGTAAGCAACCTGAACTAAGTGGGATCAGACTCCTAACTCTCCTAATTTTTAGATATCTGTAGTTGAGAATAAACCCTGTACCTCAATGTGGGGGCCAACAAACTGCTGCACTGTAAATTTAAATCCCAGCCTGCTCTCAGTCTGAACTACAGGCAACCAACCGTCAGCATAAGGAGTGCTCTGTGGCATCAGGGGGCCTCTTGCAATGATTCAGACACTTTGAGCACTCAGAAAGCTTTAATGTCTTCTGAAAAACTCAGCTGCACACCCGAACCATTTGATAAGAAGGAATTCGCCGTTCCCAGAACCAACATTTCCAGTTAACACCAGTACTCCGAAAGAGCCAGCACATACTTTACCGAAAGCTACGGAAACTGGAACTGAAACAAGACAAGCTTTAGCCAGTAAGATTTTCTGGCTAACAGGTTTTTCTTTTTTGTCTCTACTAATTTACTTGCTACTCTGTAATTGAAGGTCACTGGTTAAGGAAAATGGTCCTGTTAGCTCATGAGGAGCAGCCATAATTTCATTGCTTTCAGTCTGACTTCATTGTGTATATTTGGGTGGTATTAACATAGCACCAATTTTCCCTCCTTCTGGTTTTCCATGTACACAAGGACGTCAGGCCAGCAATGATGCCATGCTCAGCCTTCAATGAATTTTGCATGGGCACCTGAGGTGGTTTTGCTACATGCTCTGAATTTAAATCTCTCAGGTGCTGAGTTCATTCAGCCGTGAACCAGCTGAATTGTTGGCTTGTGCAGCTGGATGGACAGGTTGTGTAATTTACATCCAAATGGTTCCACCACCTGTGGGTTGCTAGGCTCTCCCCTTCCTACCAGGAAAGTAGTTAAGGGCAGTTACCATCTATGAGAAGAAGCGGGCTGCTTAGTGGCACAGGACCTTGGCTGCTTCTTGTGACAGTAAACCGCTATGGTACAGAAGGGACTCGGAATGCTAAAGAATCTGAAACACAGGTGAAATGAGAGACTGGAACCTCAAATGTAAACTTTACTGAGGTTGGACAGAAAATTTGCTGTAAGAGATTGCAGTCTTTGAAGGAAATCAAGCAAAATAAGAATATTGGGTAAAAAAGCAGTATCCTCTAGCTCAAAACCCAATCAATCTGCGTGTCAGACATATGGGGTATGTAGATAACATTACAAATAGGGTAATTTCAGACACGCTTTTCTCCTTACTTATAAAAAGTGTCTGACCTTTGAATTTCTCAACAGCCTTTCCTTTTCCCACTGATTTGAGTTAAAGCATCTTGTCCTCACCTTTGAGAGACACATGGTCCTTTCCCTTCCTAATTGTTTTCATGTTTCTTTTCATGTGGGTTCTGCTTCTTTCACCATACCACCAAGCCTCAGCTCACCCATTTTCCCACCATCTTTATGTCTTCATCAGTACTGTCCTCTGATTGTAGGTCACCCTTGAATGAAGTTGGAAGACCCTTTACTTTTTAGTCCCTCCACCATCTCTGGATGCAGCCCACTGCCTATGAGAGAGGAGTGCCAGAGAGGCAGGCCAGGCTAGCATACAGGAGGATTGTTTTAAACTGTATGCAATATATGTGTATAAATGTATAATAAACACCAAAGGTACTTCTCTCATCTACTTGATGCACTTTTAAAAACATTTTAAAGTTCCTTAAGAAAATGTGCTTTCTTCCTTGGACTTTGTGCAGCACCACCCACAAAAAGCCCCACTTATGACTATACAAAGAAACAGTCACAATAAAGTAACCAAATCAGTAGTAAACACCCAATGTTTCCTCCCCAAAACGGCTATCAGAATTTATTTGGAATTCCTTGTACAATGCCAGCTTTGCAGCTTCTGGCTTCAAAGAAAGGGCAGTGGTGCAAGCCAAGTTAAAAGGAGGGACCTTTGTGAAGTAACACAGAAGTAATATGCAATTTGTGGATGATGGCAAAAGTCACTCGGAAAGCTTGCCACGTCCCTGCAGAAATAGCACACGCTCATGTACTAAATGCTTTGAAGCACCTTTTAGGTACTTTTTCTTGTGGTCAAACTTCAGGCATAATAAAACTTTTGTCCTTTTCTTGGCAGAGAAGGTTGAAAACCAAAAAAGGAGGGGGGAGAAGGTGGAAAGAATTTCAGCCTTCTCAGGAGATGCATTCCAGCCGGCATGGACTGAGCTACATCCTCCTTGGATGCTCCAGCACATTCCTTTGTTCCCTCTGACCAGACATTTTCTCTTTAGTCCATCAGTGCCCTGCAAAGTATGTTGTACCTCCTCTGCAATGTGGAATGCATCACAGCCCCTTTCTCCCAGCTCTGAATTTTCCAGATTTAGCATATTTATCAGATGCTGCTCTTTACTCACTGTGTTAGAGAACTATTAATTATTGTTATTAATTTCTCTTATTCAACACTGAGAAGTGAGCTAAATTAAGCTCTGATGGAAGCCAAACTAACTGTTGACTTCGTGCATATTTATTCTCCATCAGCATATGCACAGCGGGATAGCACCCTGAGAGCAACAGCACAAATCCTAGTGCTTTTCTCAGCAGGGACTAGGACTTTTAAAGAGATTGCCCAGAGACAAGTGACAATTGTCCAGAAGGGAATGCTATCTATTTAAAGATTTTGCATCTATGACAGTCACTCAGTTAGCACTGCGGGGTTGCTCTATTTCATGCAATGGGAATTTTAAGCATTGGACATTTGACTTCTCCGTGTGTGTGTGCGTGTGTGTGTGTGCAGGATGCATTTCTTCCCGAATCCACCTTTATCCCCCTTTTGAAAAAACTCAGAGCTTCCCTGTTAGCTTTTTTCTAAGCTTGTCTGCTCCCAGTGTTTGGGGGATTTTGCTTTTCTTGTTTCTCAGCTTTCTAGCCTCTGCTCTGTTTTTTGCATGGAGATGTGCATGCATGTTCATATTTCAAGAGATACAAGAATTCTTCTGGCCTGCTACCCGAGTAAGCAATAGAGGTTTGTCCTGTGAGGCAAGTTTGCCTATTACAATGCTCCTTTTGAATCAGGGCTCAAGAATATCACTATTAGGACAAATATTAAGGACGGAACCTAGTGTCAGTCGTGGTGGGCCATGATCCAGGCTCGTCTCAGTGAACAACAAATTAAAGGCTCCTCCCTCCAAGCTATTAGGAAATTGAGTCTTTTTTTTTAACAGGAGCAAAGCAGAACTTGCTTGATAAAGCCATGAACTGCAGGTGGTCCCTGATGTTCCATGCAATCCTGCAGTAAGGGTTCCTGAAGCTATGATTTTAACTTGAGGAGATGAGAGCATAGCTCCCTGGCTAGGTCTGCTCTTGGACTGGCTTAGGATTCAAGAGTCTTGAGATGCGAAAAATAGGAGAGGAAGTGAATGCTCACCCTATTAAAAAGGATTAACACCGAAGGGATGAATATACTTCTTCCTGTGTAAAAGCAGATATTGCCAACAAGAAGGAATAATAGTAATCTTAAGTGCCCTTTCAGTTAAATAATTCAGTGCTGCTGCTTTAAATTGTTGATGCTGACTGCACAAGGGAAAGCTAACAGTGCTGTCATTTGTTGCAAGAACTTCTCCTTAAAATGTAAACCCCTTTCTTATGAGAGAAAGCCTTTCCCTTCTCAGCTTCTGCCATCTTTTTCATATTGCTATAAAAAGGCTAACACTAAATGTCAATGAAAATGAAGACGATGTGGAAATACACAGAAACTGCTGCTCTGGGGTTTTTTCCCTGTGAATTCTTTTAAATAATTTTGATCTGCATCCAGAGCAGTTTATGGAGGCACAAAACAGTGCATGTGGAACAGCAGGCAAGAACATGGAGTGAATACTAATGCACTCAAACGCCCTCTCGCAAGCTCTCTAAGCCTGAAAAATCCTTCTGCAGCATAACTACCGGCTCCTGTAGGGCTTGCTTATATCCTCTTGGAGGAAAATCCTTCAGCATTTAAAAGAAAATTATTATCTTTTCATACACTCCTTGAGCTGTTAGAATTTAGTACAGAATTATATCCTTTCGGTACAGTAGTTTGGGGAAAAAACCCACAAACCCCCTACAGACTATCATGAATAAATTCTAAAAGGTTTCAGGGCAGGTTTTGCAGGACAGTGATACTTTCTTATAGGACCTGCCCGAATACGTTTGTTAAACACAATGTCATTTCTTCACAATCACAGAATCTTGAGCTAAATAGTTTTTTACAGATAAATGTACCAGGACAAATTTTGTCCCTTTAGGGCAAGAGGAGAACAGAAAGGGGCCACCTGCGAAAAACAGACGAAAATGGAGAAAATTAAAACTTGACTTTTTTTTCTCAAGATGCAAAAACAGTTTTGAAAGCCCAAATACTGAAATTATTTAAACCTGTTCTGCACAAAATGTGACAAAAAGCCTTTTGTTTTCTTCTAACTTCAAACGCCTAGTTGTAGTCTGACATAAAACCCAGAGATGCCACCTGAAGTGAGTGAGGTGCACGGGACACACTCTGCGGCCAGGCTGGTATCACAAGATTTGTTTTTTCACTAAACCATTAGCTCTGTGAAAGGGACCATGTGATGTGTGGCCTGCAGCAGCAGGGACTGCAATCTGTGACATCCCCTCTTCTGCTCCCTTTGCCTCATCTTTCCCATAAACTGGGGGTTCGTTTTTCCTCATCTTCCACCAATAAAATTATTTCACAAGTTCAGAGTGGCAACACTCTTAGGTAGCCACCCAGAAGGACAGATGTAAAGTTTCAGCCTACGTGAGCCCTGGATGCCTCTTTTCCATCTAGACTCGAGCAACTCGGAGGACAAAGTGGCTGCTGTTTCTGCTCACACACAGTTTGAAGTTGTAAAGGGATGAAAAGCATCACAGTTCCGTAACTAAACGCAGCATATTTACTATTTATAAACCTCACATGTGGGTGGCATGGGCTGTTTGCAAATGTTTACTTCCCCAAGGCCATTTCTCCACAAAAGGACGGGTGGACTAGTGCAGGGCTCTTGCAAGAGCAGACTTCAATTCTCTGCTCTGGCACCGCCTCCCCCACATACTCCCAGCAAGACTTCTACAGTGATCTCCAAGTTATTTCGGCTCCATGAGCAGGGATGAAATCTTACTGTCTTGCAAGATGGAGCCTGTCATTTGGTTTTGCTTTGCTTCTTTATATTCTATTTGGGTAAAAAGCCATAAACTGGGATTGTTAGCAGATAAATACCTCAAACTGGGATGCATTTGGACTCTGCAGTGAGAAGAGCTGTATAATTACCTTGGGTAGGTAACTAAGAAGTGGTGCTGACAGGAGTGGGTATTTAATTCGCTGACTGTGACAGTGGAAAGATTTATTCAAAACTACTGTGTCGATTAGGGTCTGTGTTTCATTTCATTGCAGTATGCTTCTTGTTGTTTTGCTTTGTAGCCTATTTAGCAAAATAAGCTCCCTGTTGAATATGTCAGCTGACTGCTAAAATGAGTCAAAATCCGTGGCCTTCCACAAGAGCTCTGCACGAAAAAGAGAAAAGAGAAAAGCAAACTGAAGCCAGCCATGAAGATGAGAAGGTTGGCTTAAGAGATTCATCAGCTACTCTGGCGACAGCAAAAGCCAGACACTGATGGTTATCTCCTCATCTCCCTTCTCCCTGCCACACAGTGGTAGGGGATGGATTCAACAAGTAAGGAAGAGTGAATCCATCCATTCAGAGCAGAACACAGATCAAGGACCTCTGAGCACCCTGGCGTGGATTTCCATTGCACTGCAGTGAATAGCTGGGTTTTTCCATCCCTTATCCCCATCTCCATATCTTCAAACAGCCTTGCTGCCTTCCATCATCTCACTCCTCCCTTCCCAACCTTACCCCATCTTTCAACATAAAGGAAGATGCATAAAACTATGATGTTGCTTGCTGCTACTACCTTAATAATTTTCTTTGCATGTTGTGACGCTTCTCTTGGGATTATTTGCATGTTATACTTCCCTATTTTACACTACTCACAATTGGGCTGTGACCTTGAGTGTTACCTGAATAATAAGATCAAGATAAGGTCAAGCATGAGGCAGTGTCATCCCACACACCAATTAAGACTGGCAGGTTCTATCTTAGACATCAGATCAAAACTTAGGGGTGTGTCAGTGTGCTTCTCCCCTGCCCTTTTTCTGCTTAAGCAATAGCCACTAGTGATGGTTGTAATAGCTGCATCTGGCTGAAGTTGGACTCTGGGGAGACTGATAAAAACACTGTACCTAATCTTGCTCAACAGCTGAGTGCCAGTTGAGTATGCACCAACTGAAATATGGCTGGTATGCAGATGTGACTATAAGTCAGTCATAGAGTCATAGAATCAGAATGGCTTGTGCTGGAAGGGACCTGAGATCATCTAGTTCCAACCTTCCATTTAATCTTGTTAAACTGCAGTTGTATTTAGCACTGAACTTTGCTAACTCACTGTCTTATATCAATAAAATATATTGTTGATCCTCTCTTGAGGGTGAAGTACGTGACTATCCTCCATCTGTGACAAGGGGAGACTCAAATCATGAGCAGGTCTCACACATACGCCAAGCCCTCCTTCCTGAGATATGTAAGCACATGTCCAACTCTAAGTGTGTTGGTAGCCACTGCTTTGAATACAGTTACTCACACTATGAAATGCCTCCCTGAACTGAAACTTCAGTATTCAGTTGAACAACAGAGAAAAAAGCTTTTAAAATCCGTGGAAAAAGTACTAATTCAAATGCTATGTAAAATGTGGGCTAGTCTGAAACAGCCACATTACTTCTCAGAAAAAATATACAGCCGTCTTGGCAAAGCTCACTTGTTATTGAATTCATTTTTATACTGCAAGTTACAGGAAATTAAATAATACCTCACATTTTTCTTTGTTTTTGAAACAATGTGAAAATATTTCAAGCTAACAAATGCTAACACCCGTTAGCAGTCTTCAAAACATAACTCAGAAATTAACATTTTCCTTTATGATGGCTCTAACTAAAAATCACAGATAGACAACTTCTTTCCTCCTGAAACAAAGGGAAACCTTTTTAAGTAGTTCATATCAATGAAAGAAAATGCAAGTACGTATACATCAAATAACATCTATATGCAAGTAGATGTAGATCGAATTACATTCTTGTTTCTTTTACTGCCAGCCCTTCTAGAGGTCCTTCACTTTCTCACACACTGGATGGTTGCCTGGGGCATGTCACTGTTTCTGAATGATGTGCCTTTGCCATCATTGCATTTGTCCCAGTGACTTTTCTGCAAAACCACAGTTTATGGTACCTCCTAAGGGTATTCACAGTGAAAACTTTGTGCATCATTTTAGGGGTGTTGAAATGACTGAAATACAGTGAATAAGAGAAATACAGGAATTTCCATCACCAGCAGGAGATGAAGTAAACACGTAAGAAAATACAAGTTCACCACAAGCCCACAGAGGTCAGAGTTGGGTCAACATGTCAAGCAATATAGAAAGAATAGCATGGTTTCCATGTTTATTAAATACCCCTCTCTGCTGAAACTGCAAGCACGAATGCTAATTAGCGCTTGCCACTCCGCATTGGACTGACATTATGAGATGTCTGAATACTCATCTGTCTAAAAACCTGTAGTTTCTTGTGACCTAAGTTAATTCTGAAGTGATTATTTGGAGGTAGACAGTCCTGCTTCCCCTTTTCAAAACCTCTCTCTCCATCTTAAGGTATTTCAGTTTTGCAGAAAAAGCACAGTTAATTCTTCTAAACCCCCAGTCGCTTGTTGTTACAGTGATGTGTTGCACATTGCTCAAAGGATCATGACAGCTCTAAAATTTTGCTCTCAATCATAGAGTAGTTTGGGCTGGAAGGGACCTTCAATGAAACTATTGTATTGGCTAGATTGATCATATTTGCCAGATGAATGGACTCCAGAGCCAGAGATTGTTTTGCCTTGCAAACCTGACTACTTGTGCAATACAGAAGATGCAAATGCTCCCATTATGATTGTAAAATCACTCCCTGAAACTTTGAAGTGTTGTTCCATCACGTAATTGCTAACAGCATAAAAAAGATGTGTGGCTTATCTTGTCTGTATACATACAGCATCAGCTATTATGCCAGTTCTCAGAACACCATTCCAGTGCCTCACTATTGAACGCAGCAGCTTCTGCCTACTTTTTCTAAAGACACATCTAGTCTGTGTTCAAAGACACAAAGTGGGGAATACACCAGTATCCTTGGTATTTTGTTCCAATGGTTAACCACCACCAAAATTATTTCCTGACTGTTTATTTTCAGTATCTCCTGATTCAAATTGTGCAGAGTTCTTCCTGATGTCATTTTGAACAACTGAAGTTTCAGTCCAACACCTACTTAAATCAGAGGAAACATTCCTATTGATTACAAAGAATATTGAACCAAGCTCTGAATTATATATAACACTTCTCTATGGTTTATGAAATGAATGTTAAAGAAAGTCACTTAATTTTCCAGCAGAAAGAGAATCTGAATGATAGAGAGAATGCTGCCCTCTCATGGTTTTATGGATGAATATGTCCTCATAATCTATTAAAAAATCAAAAATAATATTTTTAGGCTGCTATCAGCTGATCTGTTCTCTTTTATGTATTGCACTGAAAGCCCAACTTGGAACAGGCATCACTCCTGTCACGATAAATGATGCAACAGCTCTGAAAACATAGCCCATTCATGGCAGACATGGAGGTAATGAAGCACAAGGAGAAAGGGCAATGCAAGAGGCAAGTCTAGGATCACTGTTTTCCATCCAGCTTTGTTGAGACTGTCTGGGATGCAGCTGGGTACTCATTTTATTCCCCCTGCCTGAAACCTTGGAGCCTTGCATGTCCCCAGGACAAAGACTCTTCCATTCTCCAGGTTGTTTCACACACCATACTTTTCCTGCTGGAGAAGTCCTGGCTGCCACTGAGCAAAAGGTACAGGAAAACCTTTTCTAGCTCAAGAACAAGTCAGTTCAGCAGTGTGCACCCAAGTTACTGGAACTGTTTTCTCCTCCAAATGAGTAATATCCTGTGCATGCATAAAGGAATAGAAATAGGTACAAATTGACTGAAAGCAAATCAGGGCTTCCTACATGTCCTTGGTAGCTGTAGGGCAGTACAGAATATGTCCAGCCTACCCAACATATCCAGTGTATGCAGGGCCCAAGGCAGCTACAGAACTAACCACAAGGCCAGAGCTGCCATTGGCCTTGCACACTCTTTGTTCAGCCAATAATTTGACCTTTATTGTCTTTATGACCAGTTGAAGTTTCACAATGAAAAACATGACATCAAAGGAGAAGACCCTATGCGGTGATCTCCCTTGAAAAGGATTCCTGCAGCCTATTCAAAGAAGCATTCTATTTTTCAGTAAGAACTGAATACCATACCATATAACCTCAGACCATGAGCTCAGACATGTCCCACATTCTGCGGAGTCCTTTGTGTATAAAACCATGAAAGAAACCACATCAAGATGTGTAGACCATTGAAATCTTCAAGTAAACATTACCCACATTTATCTATCACTTTCTTACTAGGAATGATCAAATTCTGTCTTGACTAGCTGATAAACTATGTTGAATTGGCAAAAAAAAAGAAAAGGTATAAAATAACTGGTTATATTTGAACAACTCACAGGCCAGAACAGACCATTAGGTCGTGTAGCCTTGTCTTCTACATAACACAAGTAATTGAATTTCACCTAATTACTGCCGATAAGTCATGTTTGACTAAACATAATCCTCCAAAAAAACACTGGTATGAATATGTCAAGAAAGATAATTTCTCTCTTCCTTTGGCAGTTGGTGAAGGTTAAATCTCTCTTATCCTAAACATCTTAGTATTTCTCCCTCATTTCTCACTGCAAAATACCTGTCTTTCAGTCACCATTTTATAGTCTCATTGATAAAGTGTGAAGAAGTATTTTCTTAATGGAGACTTTCTAAAAAATAATAGCTTCATCTCCACAAGTGTATTTCTTAATAGTTACGGGTGTAGTCATGAAAACAATGTAAAATAAGCTTCTGTTCCTATGTGCAGTTGTACACTCCTGAAGTTACTGCACTGAAAGGGGAAATTCGCCCTTAACACATGGACAATGATATGACTTACCTACCCATTTTCTCAAAATAGACTGGGAAATTTCAGTCTGGCCATACTAAGGATAAAAAATGTCTTGGATACCAAATTCAACACATTGCAAAGTACTTTATTTTGGGGCAGATTATAATGCTGTGATAGAGTGAATGGCAGCAGGGCAATTCTGGTTTCCAATTGGTCTTAGGGAGGAAAACCTTCTATCAATCACTTCTATGGCAGTCAGCCAGGTATACCCCTCTGATCTTAATACTCACAAGTGTCCTAGAGAAAGTGAGAGGGCTTGCTTCCCCCGTTACTCATCTCTGGCTCTCTCTGGTGCCAGCATTTTATGCTATGCTGAGCAATTATAAAATGTCAGAATAAAGGTAGAATAAAAATGCTACAAATGTTTTTTCCTCCATTTCTCTGTCACAGTTTTCGGGGCTTCAAGAGTCAACTCACACACAAAACCATTCTCAAAAGATCACTGACCATATCCCTGTGTCTCTTCCCAAATCAATTGCATCAGTAAAAAACCAAAACAAACAGGACAAGAAAAGCTTATGACTGCAGAGACCAAAACAGGGTATATATCTGCTTGGTACTTGTCTGCACAAGAAGATTCAGGCTGGCTAAGCAAGCGTTCCTCTTTAACCCCTCTCAAAGGACTCAAGTGGAATAGGTGTCTGGCAAAGTTACAGGTAAGGCCCACTTTGGGAAGATGACAGACCTCAGATTTCCGTTGCATGAAGAGATCTGATGGTGGCAAACAGAAAGAGATGCACCTGTAGAAAATCCACAGATCCAAGGGGAAACCTTCACTGATCTGCACTGTCTCTGATCCATACGATGGTGTAAGAGCCTTGTGACTCATTCAGACACATAGCTTGCTAACAAGACTATCTTGTTACCCATGTACTCTGGGTTGAAATTATTTCCCTAATAGAGGGTTGCACTGAAATATGATCAGTTTTCATTTCTCATACTACACTGAAAATGCATATAAGCAATGATGCAAGTTAAATAATGTTTGTCAAAAACTACCCTGGCACTTTGATTCACCCAGTCTGCTGGTAAATATTCTTTCTTCCTCTCCGCAGCTATGCTAAATACAGCATGCCA
Organism: Psittacus erithacus; assembly: GCA_009867235.2. Taxonomy (NCBI): domain Eukaryota; kingdom Metazoa; phylum Chordata; class Aves; order Psittaciformes; family Psittacidae; genus Psittacus; species Psittacus erithacus. Next base: position 15,617 of record WYDI02017164.1, read on the forward strand.
TATTTTATATATCTGGGCTTGGAAATCATTTAATTCTTTACATCATGCACCTTCAGAGTCTTAACCAGAAACATACATTGCCAAATATCTGTATTTATGCCAGTGGCTAAACTTAATGCTACAGGGAAGGGCCTCAGAAGACCGTGCGCTCCCAGCAAATAACACAAGCTCTGTAGCTGGAAGCTTTAGGGAAGTGGCTTATGGGTGCTATTATACAACTTGCCAACTACCAGCATTACATGTAGCCAGGCATGACTGCTACTACCAAAACCCGAGCTAAGCAGGAGAATAAATGATGTTTAAACATAGTTTCAGTCGCTAATGTCACAGGGCAATAAAGTTGTGTGTCTACTGCTCTAGAGGACACAGAGTCCCCTGAAGGGGCCAGCAGGTAGGTGCCATAGAGCTATCCACCACTGTACACAAACATAAGCTCTGAGCTAGAAGGAATGAAGAATGGGAAATGGCATTTACTCATAGTTATCTTTGGGTGCACTGAGCCCCACTTTCCCCTCACTCTTGAGCATGGTGATGTGCCAGAGAGCATGCGGTGGAGACCCTATGCCAGTTGTACTAGATTCAGGTCTCTTACTGTATTTCAGAGTTGCTGCCGTTCTCTGTGGAAATCTGTTTAGTGAAATAGCTGCACAGCTGAAACAACTCCAGAGCTACAAAACAGAGATTTACCATCTCCTGTACACATGTTTTATATCATCTCTGCCTTGGGCTTGTTTTTCTGCCCATATCTTATCCTGCCTTATTAGTATGGATAAAGGAGATGACGACTACAGAGATTACAAGATTTTTACTCAGAATCCCTCAAGGGTCATTTTGAGGATTTTTGTACCTCTATCTAGTCAAAACAGAAACCAAATGGATGCATGAAAGAGAGGAATGAAGCATTATGCAAAGAAAGGACTGAAAGAACTGGAATGATTTAGTTCAGAGAAGGGGCGAGTCTTCTAGAAAAGTTAAAAGTAACAGCAAAATTAGCCATTCTTTACCCATATTGAGCACAGAAGAGGAAGAAATCAAGTTAAAAGACAGCAAGAGATGTAGGTAGCACTCCGGAGAGATACTTTCTGCTTGGAAGACATATATTTTGGAAGAGATTGTGTGAAGAAGCTATGGCTTCAGTGTCTTTAGGGCTGTACAAGGAGAGGTTAGATAAACCTTTGTCAGCTATAGTTGGTTTTATTTGGAGACAGTAGGTCTCCACTGACTTCTCAAGGTCTTTTGTACGGATACAAAGGTTGTGGACACAGCCAGAGTCCTGAACAAACTCTGTCAGCTTCTGCTCCCCATCAGCTGACACTGAAATCACAAGAGCTGCAGTAGGCATGAAAGCCTCAGGAAAGAGCCAGGCAACATTTATGAAAGCTTTCCAAACGCACCCGAAGACTTTGGGCTTATTATTACCCACTGTCACCACACAGGGAAAGTGGGTTAGCAGAGGTGGGTGGGTGAAGTCGTGTGGTTAGAGGACATTTGCCATTGGGTGTTTACACCAGCAGACAGGAAAACAAATTAATGAACTCTTGGCAGTTACCAGGAGAGATCTTTGTATTCGCCATTCATACAGACATTTTGCTGGTTTATCCCACTATGCCTGTGCGCCTTTTCCAAATTACAGCAACTTCCTGTAAATTCTTGTACTTGGTGGCAAAGATGTGTTGTGTATTAGGGGCACATCATGAGGGTACACAGTCTGCAAAAGAGTTTGAGTTAGGGATGTTGGTTTCAAAAGGAGATCCACCCAGGAGCTATTTAAACCTGTCCCTGTTTTTGCCAGCAGCACCAGGAAGAAGGCTGACACACAGAAAATCACTTTCTCCTAATACTGGCCAGAGGCCTTTTTCAGGAAACAGAGGAAAAATCTTTCCCAGTAGAGCTTCTTTTCCTGTCTCCCTGGTGGTGCTCACCGACCAAGAAGAAGAAGCTGAAAGGAGGTGCAGGATGGGTTTGAAATGTTAGATATGGGGAGAGTAGCAAAGCTCAAATGTTCAAGGAGCTTAAAGTGCAGGGCTGAGTTTGGGGTCTATTCTCTACAAGAAAGCAGGGGAAGTATTCATGTCAACCAGCTGAGGAATCACAGGGGAATGCACCTATGGGCTGGCTTCTTGCCTCTATAGAATTAATGTTTAAATCCTCTGAACAGCTTTGCAATAGGAGGGGAGCATCTTCTAATAGATCCTTTGTTCAGGGGATGCCTTGACAGGCTGAAGGAAACTCACATGCACATCTGGAACAACAATCTTTCCCCTGGCTACACCAATCCCTTCTGCTGAATCAGGAAGCAAGTTCAAGGATGGTTGAGGCTCTTAAATACACCACGGTGCTTTTGTCAAAGCAGGGCACATCCTCTGCCCATCCCACAGGCGGTATCACGTACTGTATTTCCCAGCAGACAGGTAGCCTCTGTCATTCTTAGCACCCAGTCAATTTTTCTCATGGTCCTTTTTATCCATTCTGAGCACTTTGAAGTAGGGGTCAGCCTTTTGTTGCAGTCAGACATGCCTTCCAACCATTTCTAGGATTTATCTTGTGTGTGCTGCAGACGTGCGTAGGCTCTGCTCCAAGTCATGTTTCAAGGACCATTTGTTTTAGTAATTTCTGGGTTAAGCTGTACCTCCCATCACAGCTTAGTCTAGGCACTCGCTCTCCCAACACAAAAGCAACTCACTGTGCCAAGACACTGTCTTCTCCACCCCTTCTCTCCTGGGTGAACTCACTGTCCCCAAATTATTTAATCTTCCCACTTGGCTGTAGCATAGCAGCTATCTCTTCCAATGAAACTAAAGTCACTGGCAACCAAACCTTCATTCCTGGGAGGCACACCAAGAACACTCCATCCGTCTGTTTCTTGATCTTTTGAGGCTGTTTCTACCATCCAGAGACAGGAGATGGAGGGAAATGTGTTCTTCAGTCACGGGGAATTCACGGGAGGAGAGGGGAAGTAACTCAGGGAGGGAAATAATAAAACATAAAATTGAAATTAAATGAAATGAAACAATTAAAATAAAACAAAATTAGTTATTCAATGCCAGAATCTGGGTGGCATTTATGACTCTATCGGAGAATACTTGTGTCCATGTGGTCTCATTGTTTTGTGAGTGCAATAAAGCTAATATGGATTCAGTCTGATCTCTACAATTCTGCCACAGCATGTTGCTGCTAATTCTTGAAGACTAAAGCAGCCTCTGGCTCTCTCTCAGTAGCCCAGTATGCATTGCAGGCTGCCAGAAAATAAACAAGCAGTATTAATTGCCCTCTGAGGTGGTGTTTCTTCCAAGAATGGCTGGCAGTATTGCTGTAGCCATTGCATGTTCTTGCCAATGGCCACAACTAAGAAATGGATGGATAATTGAAGCCCTTAGTTTTTGGTTTTCTACTAAGAAGTGGATGGGTAATTGAGGCCCTTTTCTTCTGGTTTTCTACATTTGCCACAGGTATATTGCACCACAATGCATGTGGTATTAAAGATATTAAGACTGCACCACACCAAATGTTTCTTTTCAGGCACTCATTATCTACAAGTATGGAACAAGGTATCCCAAGGTTAAATTTCACCAGTCACTGGTGGGGATTGAAATTCATTAAACAATGGAATTCACCCTGGAATCGTAACAGCCTTCTCCATTCCTGGGCAAAATTTTGACTAATGACATGGGTTTCCAGTAAAGAAACTCAATAGACCTTCAGACTTTCCAGTTGAAGACTCTTAATTGTGAATCAATTTAGAGCTGCATTCCAAGGAACTGAAGAGAGACAAATAAATACAAATGATGCATTCCTCTCCGCTCAAAGAGGTTTGGTGGCTTTTTCTTTTGTTGTTTTTTTCTTCCTTTTTTTTTTCTTTATCTTTTTCTTTGGTTTGTTTTAAATCAGTGGAGATATCAGCTCAGATACAAGTTCTCAGTTTTTCCAGAGTTCTCCATGATACATTCCTTACAGGAAAACCCTAAGCGGGATCTTGGATTCGGACTTCTTTATATTTGTGCTCTTTGCAAGACTCAGGGGAAAGAACGCATTTCCTAAGCTCCTTCAGTATTTTTATTTGAGAGGAGTAACTGGTGAGTGAGACCATTGCGCACACCCAGCTTTTCACATTGAGGCTATTCATGTAAGACACAATGAAAACAACATGTTTGCAAACTGTGTTGTTTCCAGGCCCAACAGTTACTATTGTTTACACTTTGCTTAGGACTTCACATGTTTTCTCTGATGTTTAGATAAAGTGGCAAGAGGATGCATCAGGTGGTGTGGAATATTGACATAGTTTTCTGATGACAGAAGAAGAGAGGCTTGCGAATGAAATCTGACAGCTCTGAGAAATTATGTGGGTAGAAGGGAGAATACAGATCAGAGTATTGAATTTCCATGGCATTTTGTCTACAATGTAAGGAAGTAAAAAGAAACTGCTGAGACACATAAGCTGTTTATCACTGCCAATTACAGCACATGCAAAAATATAGAAACACTGCTTTACAGTACATTAAAAAGCTGCAGCATTTCTCCAGTGTAACCAATAAAGTTGAGCAGAGTTGAGTACAGTGTACTCAGGAAGGTAGTATTCAGTAGGTTCTGTGAGAATGAACACATTGCATTATTACATTCCGCTTGCAAGATACCTGGATATTTGGAAAAAGTTTAATCAGTCCCTGTCCCTGGGAATTTCAATCTAATGACATTCAATAGTTGCCTCAGGGGGACAACAGGGGACAACAAACACTGCAAATCTGATCAGCTCCGTTTCCTGGTCCTTAGGCTCTGGCTTTGGCTGTCCTAGTTTCTTGTCATTACCACTGGAGCAAGGATCTGAGCCGAGGGAATTTCTGGAATTCAGTGTTGATGAGTTATGTGCACTCTCTCTGTGCTTTTCAGTAGTGTGTCCTTTTTCTGATTCATGGCTGAAGATCAGTGGTCTGAGTAGAGAGAGGAAAAAAAGGAGGATGTCATTCCAGCTTCAGCAGGAGCTGCTGCCTTGTACAAACACAGCAAGGCAGTGGCTCCCAGCTCTGTATTCCTCTCCCAGCTATGTTCTGGCTTTGGAGAAGGCAATGGAGATCCAGCCCACTGGGCATCACTGGCAGCACCACAGAGGCACCGCTTTGGTTCACCATTCCCTGCCTCCATGCAGAGCAGCCCATCTGGCTGAGGCCACGCAGGTGGTGGGAGCACAAGCCTGGAAACCTTTGATGGCTACACCATCCATCCAGACAGTGGCAGTATGCCATGATCCTATGGACTTGGAGCACTGCTTGGGAAGATTATTCACTGTGGGAGTGGCATGAGGGTATTTGCAGCAGCAACTTCTTTAAGCATTTGTATTTTAGAATAAGGAAACTGGAGGAGGGCAGTCATGGACTTCCTTGATGCTGGAGTTTTCTCCAATAAGATAAACTTATCTCCTAATCAGAGGAAATGGTGTCTGGTTTCTGTTAGTCCAATTCTCAAACTCCCTCAAGATTTTACAGAGAGTTACCTGAATTGGCCTGCTGTGAAGAGTCAGATTCTCATGCAGATGTTCACCCTTTCCCTTTCCCTTTCCCCACTAATTTTTGTATCTAAACTTTTGCTTTGAAGAGAGGGCAACCAGGAGGTATGTTACAAGTCCCCTCTTGTCTACATTGTTTATCATAATGGAGTCAATGGATACTGGCTGATCCTCACATGCCCCAAGGCTCTTCTGTTCGAATTAAGTTTTTCCCCTTTTCCCTCCCAGTGATACAATAGTTATATTATGGGACTAAGGCTCAAAGGTTTGTTGCTGAAACATTTTTTCTATTTGAGCTTAGGCAATGTAAATAAGCACCGAGTCACCAAATATCTCTTTAATTACTATTGGGGAAAAAGCAAAGACAAATCCAAACCTTTCTTTTCCCAGATTTAATGAAATTAGGCAAAGGAGTTGCTTATTCAGGTTCTTACCAGGTCAAGAAAGACTTTTGGTTGGTCTGGTTTGGGAACAGAGTTAAAGGAATTAAAGAATGTGATTGTGGGGAATTTTTAAAGATTAAAATTGCAATATATTTATTTTAAAATCATAAAGGTATACATAGGCTCACATACACAGTGTCTAGCAAGAAATTCTTATGGTTAAAAAAGTAAAGCCTCTGAACTGAACCCAGATCTCTTGCAGCAAAAGTGAGAAGAATTTTTGTGTTCAGTAAAGGAAATTCTTTGTGCTTTTTTCCTTAGTGGAAGCAGCACAAAGAACAATTCGTACTGAGCTAAAGTTTTGTGGTGTCTCAACTTTGTTTGAAACACTTTGGAGAGTCCAACTTTACACTGTCTGGTAAAAAAATCTATTTTTCAATCATTTTGCTGACACAGTGTGGTCTCCTTTGAAGGATGCAGAGCAGCCAGAGCAGTCAAAGAGCAATTGCCTTTAAGACAAGAACAGGTTTGATTCTTTCTTGAAAGGCCTTATCGCTTGTTGACCAAAATACAGGACATTCTTTCTCACCTTGATGAACTCTGAGCCTCAGAAGTCCTGTAAATAGTTTTGTGTTATAATATCTAATCAAGGTGAATGATTACAACAATTCACACATTTGGTGACAAACCTCCTTTGCAATCAGTAAGACTCCTAAAATGCAATTAAATGCATTATTTTCACCCCAAGTGATTCAGGAAAGTTGCATTTAATGCACAATGTCCACCTGTGGCACATCCAATTACTGCTTCTGCTCAGTAGAACCACTACCTTGGCTGAGCTCAGCATTCAGAAGCCATTCTGCTGCCTAGGCTTGTTTGGGATTCATACAAAAGGAAACTGCAGCCATAAATTGCTTGATTCACTGGATGTGCTCACAAGACAAGCACAGTGCACCGAGACCTGCAGCCACAGCCACGTTCATTTAAAGATAGTGGGAAGAGGACTGCTACACAATAACCTGGAGGTTATGGTACGTGTTCAAGCAGGAGAGTTGGCTTGTGGACCTCCTAGAATGAGAGAGCCTGAGACGACGGCTCTTGCTTACAGGAGAGAGCCTAACCGTCAAATCCTAGGAGACTCTGAGTAAGGAGTACACTATCCCTTCTGATTGAGGTTGGGATGGTCTGCAACCTGAATTTGAGATCCATGAATCCAGAGAGACAGCAATGAGGAGACTACAGCTGATAAGTCAGGAGTGCGGGAACTCTGAAGCAGATTTTGCTTTCAGGTGTTCAGTATCAAAACACTCAGACTGGTTTTATGTTTTGACCCTTTTGACTCATGAAGAGAGTGAATCTTCCAGGGGAAAGATTGTTGTTCCATCTCTTCTTTGTAACAGAGACCCAAAGTGTGCACTGAGTGGAAGTGGATTGAAGTGAAGAGCCATTGCAAAGCTTTAAATGAAACAGGCTCATAAAATTATCCTTTATCCCCCCAAAGTTTCCCTTCTGCCTTCCTCCCCCAAAAGATTTACATTTCCCTTCTCTCTTGTTGGGGGTACTTACAAAAGTCTTGGTGACGGCTGCAGACCACTTCTGTGATTTTCCTGCACTGGTTAGTTTAAAACTAGCCACAGATCTAAGTCCTCATGAAGCATCTAAGAATATAAACATATAAAATTCATGGCTGCATTGTTCACTTATCATATAACATAGCCAAGAATTCCTCTCTGTTATTGCAATCTTATTATTGGGAAAATGCCCAATCCTGCTCATTCTTACAACTCAGCAAATTCTTTTAAGCCAAAGGAGTGTTTCAATGAGAAATGAATGAGCTGGAATATTAACTTCTAAGTTTTTGTTACCTAATTTCATGTGACCTTGGCAACAAAATGCTTGTTAAATAATTTCATATGACTATGATGATCAGTGCAGAACCAAGATTTGCAGAAAGTGATCTGGTAGAAAATGCTGGACCTAAGGTTGAAACAGAGACATTCATTCTTCTAGGGGAAAAAAAGAGATACCACTTTGCCATCCCTCTGGTTTTGCAATAAACTTTTCCATTTGTGCTGTGCTGTTTGTGTCTTCTGCGCTGGTGATGAGTTAAATTCAACAGACAAAAACAACAACATCCTGAACATTTCAAGCAATATTCTATTTTGGTTTAAGTCTATTGAAGTAGATAGTACTAAAGGTAAATGGGTGGAAATGAGTGTAATGCGCTGAAGAATCAACTCCTTTGAAAGCAGTGAAGAAACAGAAACTGCCATTAGAAGTACTATAGTAGCAGGCTGTAAGGAGCGTTACAGGGACGCACACAACAAATGGAGAGCTCATTAGAGACAGACTGCAGTGAGTCAAGTAGATAGGCTGATTGGCTCTTACCAGCTCCTGAACTTTAGTCATTCAGGCTCCAAGAAGAGTGACTTTTCTGAAGTTGTGTCTGTTGTACTAAAAGATCAGCAAGCTGAGCCACATTAGCAGAATTTAGTAGGAAGAAAGTCCACAAGCAAATAAATCCCTGTTACACCTGCTCAGCCAATGGAACACAGAATGCAAACTGCCCTCACATAGGAGTGACACTTCTGCTGTGCAGCTTCAGCCAGAATTATTGACTACTTAATTCGACTTTGCATCAGTAGATTCTCATTGTGCCTATGTTCACAGCCACTTACACGTTGATACTTCCAAGACAGTAGTGACAGAGCAGCTCTGCCTAGTCTTGGGGCCATTTCAAAGACTGGAGTAGCAAGGAAATGATCTGCACTGCCTAGACAGAATCTGACTTAGGATCTTGGCAATGAGAAATATCATGAAGCCACAATACAGCTTTGGGTGATCTATAAGTAAATGATATGCATTTTGGCATCTAATTTATTGACTTTACTGGTCATTTGGGAAAGGGTATAGATTAGAATCACTAACGCACTCCTGAGTTCCTCTTAACAGAAGCTGTTGTTTCTCTGCTAATGTGTAAAGAGAAGCTTTCAGGCTAGAACTGATATGTCCTGTTTCAGTTCCACCCTGTTACATTTCTCAGAGCTAAGCTAGGGACTGCAGGGAGTTCAGCAATAGCTCTCCTTCAGCGGTGAGAACAAAAGAAACCTTGGCACCAAAACATCCATCAAAACATAATTCAGTGATGACAAACATAAAGGGATCCATTATCTGTTTTCCTGTATATATTACAGACCTTGGACCTCCCTGGTTTTCAAGATCAGAGAGACTAAAATATGTGGCAGGATATGAGGCCATAAGTACTACTCAGATTCTCCATGTAGCACTGAAGTAGGGCTGAGGCAGTACCAAATTCCATGCCAGCTTCCTGGGCAGGTGTGCTTTTCACCCCGGCTAAAGGACATAACATTTGCTTATGTCCTGACAATTGTGGAATGCATTGCTAACCTCACCACAGCCTGCCACAAATGCGAACACCAACCTACGAGAGCATGACAAACCTTCCTCCGTGTCTAGCTTAGAGCCTTCTCCCCTTTCCAGCCGCATGCAGCCTGGCAATCATTCAGTCCCTTACTGTCCCTCACCTGCTTTTTTTGTGAAAACAATATCATTTCCATTACTGGCATCCAAAACCCAACATTATAAATATAAAAATCAGACGGCTATTCCCTCTTTCTTTATGGGATTTTCCAAGATTGTCTTGGATATATTTAGTATTCATGTGTAATGAGTCAGAGTGTCCACCTGTGGTCTCCATAAACCGATTTTGTAAATAGCATTGACTGATGTGACTCAAAAAAAAAAAAAAAAAAAAGAGAAAAAAAGGAAAAAAAGGCCAGTTTCTGTTTTCCAGTTTTAGTCTGAATTCAAACACTGTCTGCAGTTCCAAGAACTCTGTGGGTTTCATGCTCTGGGTCAGTGGGTGGGGAATACTGGAAAAGGCACACTCCATCCTGTCCCCTCGTTCCGGTGGGCTGTAGGTCTGCAGAAAGATGACTTTATTTTATAGCACAGCAAACAAGCTTTTCATTTAGAAACTGTTTAATATGCAACCTGTAGATGAGGCCCTGGCATACATACTTTCCTGTGTCCATCCCTCACTTGGAGGTTGCTATTGAAGAAATCGAATTTTGATCAAGCACAAAACGAGCTGTGGTTTGGTTTTTCTAGGTGCCAAGAAGCGTGGAAGGATGTAAGTCTTTGACTTTTCAGTAACACTTTGGAGAATATGGGAGAACAACCGGACTTCAGTGTTACATTATCTAAGCTCAATTTAGCCGTACGCTACTATAGGTGGCCCCACTGTGAAGTGTGTCCATGGCCGGGGGAATGGAAACAGAAGATCTTAAGGTCCTTTCCCACCCAAACAATTCTATGATTCTAAGTGACACCTGAACTACTTAGTTTGGACTGGAACCACCTATGTGCAGAGTGAAGTCCTTTGGGGCTGCAGTACTTGTCTTTGGTCTTTGGAGAATTGAACTGTGGCTCTGAAATGCTCCTGTGTGAATTGAGAGGGAACTTCCAGGCCTTTTCGGTGAAAGGGAGAAGTTTTGGGAAGACAGTAAAAGACTGCTTGCAAAGAAGAAGAGGCACCTCGTGACCTGAAGAGCTGTGTTAGCTGTGTATCAAGAGGGCATCAGGACTCACAGAGCTTTTGAACCTACTCTGAGTTGTGACCTTAATAACACTGCTTCATTTTCCTTCACCAACACTTTATGAAATTTAAGGTTTGCATATTGCCATTATGAAAGTCAGGAAATGCGATACCTTGAAGGATTTTTACATTAACGCTTCAGAAACACTTGAATCTGGAGCTCAAAGCAAACGTCAATGCTTGCAAAACCACTTAGGTTGGAATGTAAAATACAATAAAGGGCAACAGTCAGCCTGTCTCTCTGCCAACTGAAACCAGCAAGTACCACACAGATCGATTAAGACGTGATTCTGCCAGGTACCAACGTGTCTTGTGAGTCACTATGTACTCCCAGCTCTTTGAAATCAACAGAACCAAGTCAAAAGACACTCAGGATTTAATGAGATCAAGTTTCTAAGAAATCAGTAAAAGAGTGTTTCTGCTATATGCTTTGAATAGAAGAAACTCAAAACACCCATCCTCAGACATCAAAATTAATAAAATTACCAAGGAACCATCATTTCTCATGCGGTAATGAATGCCAAGCAAGCAGCTGAGTTAGCAGATAACATGAGGCGTGCTAATTTGGAATTACAGTAGCATTTGATAGCAAGGCCATGGCTGAAGTTCTATCAGCTTTTCCATTATAAGCCACCGTAAAAATCTGCTGAAAGCAGATATTTGGTGTTTCCAAGCCTCAGAGTCATTCTGAAATTTGCATTTGTGTGAGTAGTTCCCACTGGAAATAAATGAAATCAGTTATTTTTATGGTATTCTAGATAAAAATTCAACTGAAGTTTAGGAGAATTAAGTTTATTTGTACTTCCAATACCTAGCAAACTTTGGTCCGTAACATTAATTGCAATGCTTGCTATTTCATAGCTGTAAGAAAGAGCTTCCTCGTTTTAAAAATAACCTGCAAAGGAGTAATTGCTCTTTCTTTATGAGCATGTGTTAAGTGCTCCTGATGTAGGTACCTGTGGCTGACAATTTGCTGAAAGTGTCAAAATATGCACTAGAAATAAAATACAATAACTGACAAGCAAAGCATGTCTTCTGTGTAGGAATGGTGCCTGCTGCCTATTGCACTTGGTGCTTTTTGGTGCCTGTGATGCTATGTAAAGATTATTTTTATTTAGTGGCACAATTCCCAGTGGTCCTCAGGCTAGCAGTCTTCTTATTTGGATATGAACCCTAGTCAGTTGGGCACTTTCCAAACAGGAAGGGCAGTTCGGCTTTTGTTTCAAGAGTGTCATAAGCTAAAAAGGCATGACACAGAAGCAACAACTCAGAAACCACTGAAATCTAGCCAGGTCTCCTTGGGCATCAGTCAAAGACAGTCACCCATAGAAACACAGCAGTTATTATAACAGTGCCAGCAACATGACACAGAGCAAAGGGAAGAAAGTTTAGAAGAAAGAACCATAGGCAATTAAAGCAACCAGAACTGTAAGGTAATTACCCAGTTTGTATATAGCCCAAAGCCAGGAGAGATGCTGCTATTCTTGTGACAAGTGTCAACCAATATTTTATGGCATGGATTGGTCAGAACTCAGAGCCTCATTGCTGGGATTTACCTGCAGGAGGGCACCCCAGCAGCGCATGAATGATTCAGGGTGAAGAATGTCATCTTCTGAATCACAATGCCACTTCCTGTGGCACTTCTTTTTCCTTCCAGGATTCCTCTGGCTGCCTGATACTAAGTAGATTATAAGATCTTTAGGAAGCTGAATATATCTAAGCTCTCAGAACAAGTTTGTGCCCAGTGCAATACAGCAACCGCATTGCTGCCTTTGCCTCCAGGTTGAAGCTGAAACATTTAATTTCCTGTAGACCTTATAACCATAGGAACAGTAGGTCTAATTTTAAAATATGCCCTTGTTTTTGTTAAGTGTTGCCTAGTCTTCTGATTCCATAGTCATTTAGGGAGTAGTCAGTGTTTCCATTACAAACTCCTCTTTCAGGGATTTATCATTGCAACAAACACATTTTTATGGAAGAAATATATTCTTTGCACAATTTCTCTGGTGGAGGAAGATGCGTTTAAGTTTCAAATTTGCTATGCCAGTGCAGGACACAAAGAAAAGGACTAAGGACTTGATTCTGAAAAGAGTGTCAAATGCTTGAGTTCAAGCACCTCAGAAATTTAATTGAATTCCAGAGCTTTGTTTACATTAATAAGCAGCACAGGCACCAGAGTAATTAATAGTTGTTAAAAACAATTAATAAACAACATAAATAAATAAATAGATAAATACAGGGATAAACAGACACTTTACATAGCCCTAACATTCATGCATGTAAGAGCCACATCTCCCTGTAGAAGAAAGGACAAAGGTCGCAATCATAATACAGAAAATAATGCCATGTCGGTTCCATAATGAATATCAGGTGTGCTTTGTACCCTCAGCTCTTGTTCAATTTAACTATGAGAAACTCAAGCTGTTAAGAAAAAGGATTAGATTCGATAATGCAGTAAGTCTTATGCACCTTCCTTCTACTTTCTGATATCTATCTTACATACATACAATAGGAAAAATTAATAGACATTACAGTTATTGGAAGAAGACTAATGTGTGATAGAGAGAAACTGCATGGTGCTTCTGTAGATAACCAGTTCTGCTAAGGCTAGAACTCTAATCCAGCAAATCAGCAGCAGAAATTGTTCCTTCTCTCATTAACAAGCTCACAAAATTAATCAGTCATGGAATCACAGAATGCCAGGTTGGAAGTGACCTCAGAGATCATCTGGTCCCACATCTGCATGATCCTGTGACGCAGGTAGAGACAGAATGAGAATAAAGCTTGAAACTGCTGTTTTCTAATGCATAGAGCTACTTACTAGCACAAATTTTACTGTGTATATAGTATGTTAAAGGAAGAGCTTGTTCAGAAGACAGCTGCAGTTCTGATCATACCTCTAATGGCTATAACATTAATTTTGTCTACTGTAGCTAGAAAAATTGTACAAGACTACAAAAATTTAAGCAGAAGAGATGCACAATATTGTCTCAGGGTGGAACTAAGAGATGGAATACAGAACAGGGAGTGAAAAAATATTCCCCGATTTTTTCTATCGGAACTATAGACCTTGGCAAAAGTAGAGATCACAAGAAACTGACAGAAAAGCAAAGGGAAGCCAATGAATAAAAGAAGATCCATAGACATTTTGAACATATTTGTTCAGTTTATGCCTTTTAAGTAAATTCTCTACCACAGTATACCACAAACCCACATCAAATATTCAAAGAAACTGCCATACCCAACAGGTTTAGTGAGATGTAGGCCAAAAGCATATGCCTGTGGAAATGAAAGGAAAATGTTTTTGAGGAGCAAGTGTACCAACATTTTATCTTCTCTCCTGTTGAACTGAGTCGTAAGCACTGATAAACAATAGCAATTATATCTAAAACAAAAATCCTACTTTCAACAGCATCCATTAAACCGCATTTTGACAATGGTTTTCTTTTATTTCTCCCTGCAGTCCATCTTACCTGTAGAAATACCAGACTAAGAACACCGCCAGCATATTAAAATACCATAGCACATTTTAATTACCCATTCAAGTGTTTTAATATTTGCTTCCGGAATTAAATGAGGTGAAGTGACTTGCAGACAGACCTGTGCCTTTCAGCCCTCCTCATAATGCTGCATCATCTATCAGCTCTCATGCTTCAATCCCATCCCATGAATTTTTTTAAAGGTGCTCATTTTTAGTGTAAAATTACTATAGAATGTGGCAAAACTGTTACATAAGATGGCATGCTGAAACTTACCTTTTGTCCTGTTTTGTTCTCCCAAGAGAGATGATCCAGTTCTCAATATACTGGAATGGCAGCCTTCTGGGAAAAGTATAGGGTGTTCTCCAAGTCACCTCCAGACCAAACTGCTCTACCAGTTCAGTTTTAGCAGGCTTTGATCAAACTTACAGACCTTACTGAAACAGGTTTTTTTATATGTTTGGCCTGAAAGTCTTGAATTAACGCAAAAGTTGGTTGTAGGAGTTACTGTCCGATAATTTGAAAAGAAAAAAGAGAAGGAAAATAGAAAGGAAAACAAAATAAAAAGGAAAAGAATAAGAGAAAAACAAAAGAAAAGTGAAAAAGAAAAAGAAAAAAGAAAAAGAAAAAAGAGAAAAAAAGAGAAAGGGAAAAGAAAAAAAGAAAAAAAAAAGAAAAAGAAAAAGAAAAAGAAAAAGAAAAAGAAAAGAAAAAGAAAAGAAAAAGAAAAAAGAAAAAGGAAAAGAAAAAGGAAAAGAAAAGAAAAAGAAAAAGAAGAAGAAGAAAAAAAAAGAAAAGGAAAAAGATGAAGTGAGAATGCTGCAAATAACAGAGGTAGCTGCACAGGAGCTGGCCAGCTGCACAGACTATGGTGCTGTGTTTTAACTGTACCAGGATTGACTCATATTTTTTGTTTAATATATAAGCTTGGAAGACAAAAACAGAAATCAAATTTATCTAAACCTGCTCTTGCTTCCTATCAGAGTCCTGGTTCACTGGAGAGTCTGCTAGAGACTGTCAGGGAAGTGAGAGTCACCTGAGAAATTTTTATAGGAGCTCTCCAAGACAGACCGAGATGCCTGAAATAACTAATCAATTCTTTCAGCTCATCTTCTTTTTGGCTAAGTGAAAACTGAAAGTAAGAGATAATAAAGCTGATGAGAAAGGGTTGTTCAAGCCTGAACACATCAACCTGTCCTTGACAGTCTGTGAAATCAGCCAGCTGTGATACTGGACTGATGATTAAAGGTTTTATTTCCCCCAATTAGGCAGAATAAAGATGTTGCAGCTTTTACACCTGCACTTTTCTAAGGGGATTTAACTTGAGAGCCAACTTCACTTTACATGCTGGCTTAGTAGAAGTCATGCAGGGATTTTATGCACGTAGTACCTATTACATGGACTGGAAGAAGTGCCACCTCGCTTGCCATGGTATGTAGTAAGGAAACTACTTACTTTCATCTTGTACCAAATATGACTGCTGAAGGGACTAAAGACATAATTTGTAAGCGTTGTTTTGAAGCATCAGGCAAGAACCTGGGTAAAGACTCATCCCTTTTATGAAGCTGTCATGCACAGTGTAAGTGCAATAGCCTCAGTGCTTAATGTGTGCACTGCATGCAGGCCCAGGAGTGGATGTATCCCCAGAATCATAGAATAGTTAGGGTTGGAAAGGACCTTAAGATCATCCAGTTCCAAGCTCCCTGCCATGGACAGGGTGACACTAAACCATGTCACCCAAGGCTCTGTCCAACCTGGCCCTGAACACCACCAGGGATGGAACATTCACAGCTTCCCTGGGAAACCCATTCCAGTGCCTCACCACCCTTACAGTAAAGAACTTCTTCTTTATATCCAATCTAAACTTCTCCTGTTTAAGTTTGAACCCATTACCTCTTGTCCTATTACTGCAGTCTCTAATGAACAGTCCATCCCCAGCATCCTTATAGGCCCCCTTCAGATCCTGGAAGGCTGCTATGAGGTCTCCACGCAGCCTTCTCTTCTCCACGCTGAACAGCCCCAACTTTCTCAGCCTGTCTTCATACGGGAGGTGCTCCAGTCCCCTGATCATCCTC
>WYDI02017165.1:0-10528 GCA_009867235.2 Psittacus erithacus
AAGTTAGAAACACAGCGCTGCACCAGCCACTAAGAAGGAGAAAAAATGACTGCTACTGCTGAACCCATGACAGATGGATAGTCCTTGCCATACACAGCCAGTTCCAGCCAGCTCCAACAGACCCACCACAGGGCAGACTGAGCCCTGCAGCAGAGGTGGAGGTGCCTTGGGAAAAATATATGTAAGAAAGGATAAAAAACACTGCACTGGAGTTGTGACAGAGGAGTGAGAATATGTGAGAGAACCAGCTCTACAGACACAGAGGTCAGTGAAGGAGGAGAGGAAGAGATGCTCCAGGTGCCGGAGCAGAGATTCCCTTGCAGTCCATGATGCAGACCATGATGAGGGAGGCTGTGCAGCCCAAGGACATCCATGATGGGGCAGACAGACACCTGCAGACCGTGGAGGACCCCATGCTGGAGTAGGTGGGCATGCCCTGAAGGAAGCAAGAGCCCATGAAGAGAAGCCCTCCTGGAGCAGAAGAAATGCAAAAGAGAGAAGGAGCAGCAGACAAGTGCTGTTATGAACTGACCGCTACACCCTTCCCCATCCCCCTGCACCACTCTGAGTGAAAGAGTGAAGTTTAGACTGGGAAGACAGGGAAGTGAGGTGTAGTTTTTATTTCTTACCATCCTGCTCTGGTTTTTGTTGGAAACAGAATTAACTTCCCACAGCCAAAGCTGTTTTGCCCATCCTGACAGTGAGTTACCTTCCTGTCTTTATCTTGATCATGAGCTTTTCCGTCTTACTTTCCCCCCTGTCCTGTTGAGAGGGGGAGTGAGAGAGTGGCTGTGTGGGAGTCAGGCAGTCATCTAAGGTCAACTTACTTTGCTAAATGGCTTAGCCAGATATATAGCATATCCAAGCTTACAAAAAAGTTCTCCTTCCTACATATCTACGCATGTTCCCACTGAAAACAGCCAACAGCTTTTGTTAAGGCAATTATTTTTCTAGAAGAACAGTAATTTTGAAAAACCTGTATGTGTCCCATTTGGATAAAATATAATATTTGTTTCTAAGATATTACCTTGCCCACTAACTATTCTTGCACTGGGCGTCCCTCTCACTCTTCTTGAACATAAATTTCAGCAAGGACTTCAGCAATGGCTTCTTTCATAATGTGCAAGATGGTAAGAGTTCCTGCTTCTCTTTTGTAGTCTTGCTTGTTAGGATTGCTAAAGATGATAGTTCAACAGCCCACACCTCCATATATGTTATAACCTCAGACAGAGAAAGGACTGAAGGAAAATTTGATAATATCCAGACAGAAATAATGCTGTCTTGGCTGACGTGCTACTTGTCTGAATCAAGCAGTGAAGACATTTGAATGTGATGCTATTACATGTTAAGCAAGTCCTTCCAGAACCATAATGTTACTGGACAAACAGTTGGCCATGACTGCAGGAACTCCACCTTTGTCCTGAATTGTGTACATGAAGGCCAAATTTTTGGTGAGTCAGTCTGAAAAGAATTGGAAGAAATCCACAGTACCATAAAACAGTGATAGGAAATGCAGGCAAAGAAGAGCAAACTAGATTTCAGAGGGTAGTTAGCTACCTGAAAACGCAGACAAGCCTCCAGGAACATTTTTATTATGCCACTAACCTTTCATTAGCTTTACTGCTCTTGCGGTGAAGGTTAGAAAACACTGAAAATCCTACCAAGCACTTTCCTGCCCGTTTAGACAACTAAGTATGTCTTATAAGTCTGGGCCAGAAGTTGTAATTGTAAAAACAGCATGATCTCTAGTTGCACATAATTATTAAATACACTGCACAGTAGTAAATTAAGTCAGTTAGGTGTCTTTTTATCAGACTTTTTATCTGTTAGTGATAGTGCACATCACAGAAGATACAATGTACATGAGAAGAGCACTAGACTTCTTAATCAGGCTTCTTGATGGCAAATGCAGCCAATAGATTATAATTATTCCAAAATACGTATACATTTCCTTTACAGTCACACCTCTACTTCTCTACAATGTCTATTAATCCTGTCAGAGGACAAAAAGGAGGTGAAAGGAAGTGTTAAAAAATACAATCTGTTCATCCACTAATGCAAAATAATTTTATTTCCTGTTAAAACACATTCTTCAATGTGTTAAAACCTGTTCCAGTTTTCAATTCAGGAATTTGGTAGTGTAGTTTTAATGACTTAACAATTGAGAAGATTATCAGGCTTAGGCAAATAAGTGATAGGAGGGAGAAAAGAAAAAATAGGAAGTGTTTTGAACATAGCTGTATAACCTGTTAAAAATACATTGTCTATTTATGTTTTAAATTTTTGAAAATTCAACAACCCAAGATTTTATCTATTCTGAAAATAACATGTTCAGCAAGAAGACATAACCATTCAGTGAAAGATTTTTAATAGATATTTTTCTCACTAGAAATGAGCCACAGGGTAGCAAGCTGCTGCTGGAATCCAGATCCATAGGGCAACTTAAATGCATTTATGTCAATGCCCGCAGCACGGGCAACAAACAGGAGGATTGGGAAGCCACTGTGCAACAGGCAAATCAGGACATAATCACCATCACAGAAACATGGTGTTTCTGTTAGCAGGATTGAAGTGCTGCAATGGATGGCTACAGGCTCTTCAAAAGGGGTAAGTAAGGAAAAAGAGGTGGCATGGTTGTGTTGTATGTCAGGGAGTACATCGACTGCCTTGAACTCAATGTTGTAAGTGAGAAGGCTGAATGTTTGTGGGTAAGACTGGGGGAAGGCTGATCAAGCAGATATCCTGGTAGGAGTCTGGTATAGACCATCTAGCCAGGATGAAGGTCTAGATGAAGTGTTCTTCAAAAAATTGGGAGGAGTTTCATGATTGTTTGCGCTTGTTCTTGTGGGGGACTTCAATCTACCAGATGTTTGCTGGAAGTACAACACAGCAGAGAAGAAATAATCCAAGGAGGTTCCTAGAGGGTGTGGTGAAGGGTGTAGAAAAAAAGTCTTATGGCTGAGGGAACTGGGGTTGTTTGGCCTGGAAAAGAGAAGGCTCAGGGGGGAACCTGATTGCTCTCTACAACTACCTGAAAAGAGACTGTAGTGAGGTGAGGATCAGTCTCTTCTCCCAGGTAATAAGTGATAGGACATGGCCTTAAGCTGTGCCAGGGGAGGTTTATATTGGATAGTAGGAAACATTTCTTCACAGAAAGGGTGATAAGGCATTGGAACAGGCTGCACAGTGAAGTGGTGGAATTACCATCCCTGGAAGCATTCAAAAACTGTGCAGATGAGAACCTCAGTGATATGATTTTGTCGTGGTCTGGGCAGTCCTGCGGTAATGGTTGGACTTGATGATCTTAAAGATCTTTTCCACCCAAGTTGATTCCATGATTCTATGATTTTATTTAGGTGATAAAGAAGATTCATCAGTATTAAATACTTTTCAATTATTTAATAATCTGTACTTTGGGGGTTTTTTAAATTTCTTTTGGGAGTGCAAGAAACCTTAGGTTTTCACTTGTATTTAATAAGGTAGCAGAAGATTAAAAAAATTATGAACAGTGGATTTTCCATGATATTCAGTGGCATAGCTTGTATGACTTGGTAAGGTTAGCAGCCTATACTAGTAGCATTCTTTTTCATGAGTCATGTTTTGAAGGATAATATTCAACAATGCAATAAAAAACCTCAGCCACTGTCAAATTCAGATTTATTTGCTAAACCCTAAGAACTCATGGTTTCTATACAAGTAGAACATATAGGACTGTCTAGCATCAGCTTCTTCGTTTGTTATTTTGCTTTTTTTTCATTATGTTTGACATGGTGAGACTGATGTTAGCTATTGATGGCCAGACATATTCTAAGGAGAGTAAAATTTCAGTGAAATATAAAATATACAATGACTCTATAGAATTTTTAAATGAACATGACTATATTTGTAGATTATCCCAGAGCTAATATATTATCTGCAACCAAGTCCAGAAGATACGTATCTGCAGAAAACTTTCACACTAAAGATTCTTCTTCACTATCACAAAAAACTGAAAAAAACTCATAGAACTTAAAATGTTTGAGATTACTTGTTTATTTCATGGGTCAAATATTGCAGTGTAATTTGAATAGAAGTTTTGCTTTAGATGCTTATGCATGTTTATTTTTCATTTGTGTGTGATGTGCCAACTTTTTAAATTAAATTTAGAATTAGGATCTTGAATGAAGTACATATTTGTGCGACCCTTACTTGTAAATACCAATTTGGCAGCAAAGTATTTTATTAAGTCATAAAAAGCAACCAGTATCCTGGAGGAAAGCTATTCAGAGAGGAATCAACAGACTGGAGAAGCGGATAGAAAGAAACACTATAAAGTTCAGCTAAAGGAAATGAGAAGTCTTGCACCTGGGATAGAGTAAGTCAGTAACAGAAAAGGTTGGGCACTGAACAAAGCAGAAAACAGTTTTGTAGCAAAGGACCCAGATTCACCCAGATGGTGAGCATCATGTTGAACATGAGCTAGCAGTGCACCCATGCAGGGGTGAAATAAAACCACAGATGAGGCTGAATTAATAAAAGCATAACTGGCATATTGACTGATGAGATAACCCAACTCTATCCAGTGTGTGTGAGACCAAATCCAAAGATCCATGCTCAGTTTGGGGATTTTCTGTACAAGAAAGATACTGGAAGACTGCAGAAAGCTCCAAGGAGGGCTGCCAAGGTGATCAAGTGGCTGGAGCACCAGAAGAATGAAGTGAGGCTGACTTTTTACAAGGGCATGTAGGGACACGACAAGGGCTAATGCCTTTAAACTTTCAGTTTAAAGAGTAGATTTAGGTTAGATATTGGGAAGAAATTCTTTAATGTGAGGATGGTGAGACACTGGAACAGGTTGCCCAGAGAAGCCTTATCCTTGGAAATGTTCAAGGCCAGTTTGGATGAGGCTTTGAGCAACCTGGTCTAGTGGAAGGTGTCCCTGAATGAGGCAAGGAGGTAGGATTTAGATGATCTTTAAGGCCCTTTCCAACTTAAACCATTCTACTATTCCATGACTCTATGATATCTAGACAGGGCTATCAATATTTGTTGAGAGAAATGGTCTTTGATGAAATATTTATCCACTGGTATTTGTTATGTGGGCTCTTCTAACTTCTTTAAAATAGTGCTAGAAGTCTTTGTACATGTATATGAGGATGTATACACACTTGAGTGATTTGTATGGACTTGTACTTAAGTAACAGGTACTATGTAACTAAACATGGGATAAATATCACAATATTATAAGTCAGAAAATATTTTTATCTTACCTTATGATCTCTACTCAATATTCTATCAATCCAGACTGTGTTCAAGCATCAGACGACCACCTAGCTTGAAACACACAGTAGAAAGCAAAATAATCAATTTACAGTTGATGCTTCACTAGACTGAACTGCTCAGAGATACCACTTCCTGTTAAAGAAGCAACTGTGGTCACAGATTTCTAGAGTTCAGGACTTCATAATGCCTATGGCAGTGGGCACTGTTCACCTTAACCATGGATGTCTGGGGTTTTTTTGTTAGCTATCAGAAACATGAAAAACAACATGCAAAAAATTACACAGTTTCACAGTGATAGTACTGGAACTGATCCAGAAAAGATTTTTGGTTTTGAAGTGTTATTCTTCTTGATTTAATTTAAATACTTATGATCTGAGGAAGATATGTACTAGATGAAATTCTTTGAAGGTGCGTTGTTACACTCAAAGTTATGTTATAGGCCATAGTCTCATTAATAAAGCAGTTAAATTGTGTTCAATTTTGTTTAATTGGAAGGTTTTTTAAGTCTTCCTAGTGCCTATTCCTTTCCTCTGATGTTATGATTGTCCTTCCAGGGTCCTGGGTCCTAGGGATGATATTTCAGCCCCTCTCTAGAAGGATGGGAGACAGGGTTAGGGTTAGGGTTAGGGTTAGGGTTAGGGTTAGGGTTTGTCAGCTTATGCAAGTCTCTGCTAGGAGAAGTGTGACATTAAAGTTTTCTTTCTACTCAGTCTTGAGCTTTGCTCAATGTTATATTTATAGTTTTCCCTGTCACACCTTGCTTTCTTCTCCCAAGCTGCTGCTGCAGCAGTGGACCCTATCACCCATAGCAGGGGAGCAGCAGTGACTGTCCCTGGTGCATGGGTTAAACAAGTGACACCCAGGTCAGGCTGGGTAATTCTCAATTTATGTGCCTACTGAGAAGGTATATGAAGTTGATGTGTGTTGGATACTGTTGTAATCATATACTTGTACCTAATACCATACAAAATCATGACCTGGAAGATGAAATTAAGAATTATTTATATAGTTAAGATAGGTAAATAAACAAGGAGTCTGCAATTCAGGATTATAAGAACACAATGCTGTTGAAAAGTTAGAGAAATGGCTTGGAAAAAAAATACAGAAGGGAGAGGTACAAGTATTTCATCTAGGTGGACTAGACTGACTTTCACTGGAGAATGTAACTGAAGAGTTGAAGTGGATAAGAAAAGAAATACTTGTTTACCTCCAAAAAAATAAGTTGAGAATGGCCACAAGTCACTGTTGATTCTATCCCTGTTTCATTATGAAGATTTCTGCATCATCCTTGACTGGCATTTGCCTACTTTGTTCTGAAAGACCTTGAGTAATAAAGGCTTTCTAGGCTCTCTGGAGAATCTGTTCTATTGCTTCTCTACCCTTCTTTTTATGGTGGTTTATCTCATGTTTGAACTTTAATCTTTTTGGTGTTTTTTTCTCTGTCATTTAATCCCATTTTTCTATTTTTTTCTAATATTCACATGGAGAATATGATTTTAATTTTTTTTTTTGCAACCTTTTATGAACATACAGACCCTTTGGCATGCTTTTCATCCTATACTTGCAAGACTTTTCTCTACAAGATAGCAAAATCAGTTTTTCTGGTCTTTCTGGGCTACTGAAGTTGTTGCTTTTGTACTACATGCTGCTATCTGGCATCTCAAGCTGCTTCAGATAATCATTACCAAAGCAGTGTTGGTCTTGGGATCACTGGGATGTTTCTATGGGGAACCTAGAGGCTAATATAACTGGCATTAATCAAGTTATGCTAGGACTTGGCTACTGAAGCAATCCAGGCTGGCTTTACGGTGGGCTCCTGTAGAGACTTTGCTAACTCCCATCCGTAAGATCTCACAAGGAGTCCTATCCTTCGCTTTTCAAGGTAAATAGTACATATCTTGCCACTCTTCACTGCAGAAAGGGATGAGATGTAGCAGACTAGAGGCTAACTAGTGTTACAATAATGTTTATAATGCTGGGGCACAAGAAAAAAATAACTGATCTGTCAACCTAGCAGGTCAAAGACCTTCTCACTGGAACTCAATAACCTCTAATGCTAACTACAAACATAACCCTTGGCTTTCTTTGAGCTGGTCCAACTAGTCTTCATCAAGGAAATTCCCAGGCACAGTTTTAAGGCTAGGAAGGGTCAGGTTCTATTCCTTATAGGCATTTTGGATATAGCAACCCTGTTACAAAGCCTTGGGGAATTAATTAGTGTGAGTACCTAGATTCTTGCTGGTACACCTCAGAGTCATGGAAAGAACTCTGGTTCTTTTCAGTTGACTAACAGAGACACAATTGTAATGCAATTCTTTTTTAACCTACCCATATATGGGCACCTCACTTCGAAAACATGTAGGATTAGGTAGAGCAGAAAACTGTATCCTAGAAAATGTGTCCTATGCAAAATCTAATATTAGATATTGTATCTAGTGTAAGAGCTGGTATATGACTCAAAACAGATTTCAGAATTATACAACAAATTGTATAATATATTGTATAATTCCTTTGTTGTGGCAAAGGAGCAAATTACTTTCTGCACTAAGATCAAAACAAGAAATAATAGGCAAGGAAGATTAAGCCTGGACAAAAAGAAAGGTATCCTGAAGGGGAGATGGCTAAACACTCAAGTCACTTAAGCAGTCTATGGAAATAAGATAGTTAAAGGTAAGATTTTTAGATATAGAGAAGAAAAAACATTTCACTAGTTCAGTTTAAGCAAAATTAGAATCATAAAATATCCTGGCTTGGCAGGGATCCACAAGGATCAAGTCCAGTGGCTGACTCCACACAGGGCAAACTAAGAGTTAGATGATATATCTAGGAATGCTTCTTGAACGTGGAGAGGCCATGCCATGACAGCTTCCCTGTGTAACTTGTTCCAGCGCTTGACCATCCTCTCAGTGAAGAGCTTTTTCCTAATATCTGATCTGAACTTACCCTGGGCAGATTTAAGCAATTTTCTCATGTTCTGTTAGCAAACACCAGAGAGAAGATATCAGCATATCCCTCTCTGCTCCCTCTCATGAGGAAGGATAGAGAGCAGCAAGGTCACTCCTCAATCTCCTTTTCTCTAAGCTGAAAAAACTTAACATCCTCAGCTGTTTCTCAGACATCACCCTCTCTAGTCCTTTCACCATCTCTTTTCCCTCCTTTGGACATACTGTAATATTTTTACATCTTTTTCATAGTGTGAGACCAAAACTGCATACCGTACTAGAAGTGAGGCTGTGCCAACACTGTGTATAGTGGGAAAATAATTTCTTTTGACTTATTATCTATACTGTGCTTAACACACCCCAAAATACCATTGGGCACTTTTAGCTGCCAGAGCACATTGTTGAGTGATATTGAGCTTAATTACTCTTGATTTGACATAGCGGATGCAGCAAATCGCCTAGGAATTTCTCTTCCAGTCCTGTTTTCTATGATAGTAACAACACAACTGTGAAAGTAACACTGGGGATGGTGCCAACCCTCCAGCTCTACTGATGTACTGCATGAGAGATTACTGGTTTGATCAACTAACCAGCTAACAACTCAGTGTTATGCCATTCCAATACTTCAGCTTATGCTTTGGATTTGATAGCATGCTACTATAGACTTAAGACTATATGAGATTATCTGGTTATATCTTGCTAGTAACCAGTCTTAGGGTGGAATTTCAAAGACAAGAACAAAGTGTTTTGTTAGATAATAGCTGGGAAAATATTTAATCAATGTGGAGAAACCAGAGAGGAGGTATGGAGGACCAGGTAAGCCTATAATTAACATTGCTGTGGCTGGAATCAAGAAAGACATGTTAAGCCAACATGTTAAGTTAGGTTTCAGGAGAACATAAAAACCTGGAACAGAAACTTGAAATAAATACAAGGAAAAGATTCATTTGGGCAAAGTTTCAAGGTTTTTTTGAAAGAAAATGATTTCTAAAATTGCTGTGTAGGTGGCAGTATAGACTAGTGGGTCTTAAAACTGTAAAGAATAGCTTGTTTTTCTGGAAGTCTACATTAAAAAAAAATACTTTAAAACACTCCTCTATCCCTGTTTTTCACCATGGAGAACAGCATGTCACTATCTGACATTAAACTTAAAAAAAAGGGGAAAGTGGATTTTTCTTAGCTTCCTGAAAAACTAAATATACACCCACATTTTAAGGCAATGACTAATCCTGATAATATTTAAGCCATAGCAAGAGAGTCTGTGCTAGCTTATTTAAGGTTTTCACCTGAAAACCAGAGACTTCAATGAAAATTCTTAAATAAAATAAAAAAGGAGTTTTTTACCTTCAGAACAAATATATATACATCTGATTTTCTTTGACTAAAAGGTTTGTACTGACTTTGTGGAGACACTGAAACAAGTTATAAATGATGTATGAAATAAAAGCTCACTGCCCATTGCACAGAGAGAATATAAACACAACTTCTCAATCATTGCTGCTGTAAGTTTTATAATTTATTATACTGTTGGATTTTTAGATTTTGTTTGTTTGTTTTTCTCTGTTCTGAAATGGAGCCACAAAACACCACTGAAAAGAGTCTGAAAAAAGATATCAGTAAAATTAATTTTTAAAGGTATATTCATATATCTATTTCTTTCCATTATTTTTCTAAGGACCTGAAGAGCTAGATCTATTTTAAACCACTTCTGGTGTTTCTGTTACTAAAAGAATTTATAGTTAATCATACACATAATTTTTCCACATTCACTGAGAATAATGTCTACCAGTTGACTCATAAAATGGAATTTCTACAATGCATAGTGGAAGTTGATGCTTTACAGATCATATGAAAATATTTAAGATAAATCTTTAAAATAATTGAGGCATTTCTTTTGTACAGAAGACAAGTACTCTTGTACTGTATTGTTGGATTTTCTCAGTTAAATGAAAGCAAATCCAAAGAAAATCCATTGAAAATGAGAAGTTTCTAACTGGTTTGGCCTGTTGTATGGCATGTGAATCAAGTCGTAGCAACAGTTAAGCTAAATATCTATCACATATAACTTAACAGTCTAATATGCTTATCTTATCATTTGATTCCCTTTTATTTAATTTATGCTTACTTAGGAACAAAAGAATTGAGAATATTAAGAATGAAGAAATAAAGTGTTTGCTTCCACCTCTCCTATGAATGCATTAATTAACAAGTTCTGGTGTCCTCAACTTAAAAAGGACATGGGACTGCTGGAACAAGTCCAGAGGAGGGCCATGAGGATGATCAGGGGACTGGAGCACCTCCCATATGAAGATAGGCTGAGAAAG
>WYDI02017167.1:0-15672 GCA_009867235.2 Psittacus erithacus
ATAAAAATATACAGTTAAGTACATTTTATTTCTATTTCTGTCACATCTGTATATGTAGCTTAATAAGAAGCTACTGAGTAATAACCATTTTCAAGAACTACTAGAATTTCAAGATTATTTTAATGACTTCATTTGAATTTTTTACTAACTTTTTTTAATAATTTAATGTGTGTCATTACTGCATTGGGCAAAGGTAGAAACTCATGTCCCAATGTTAGGACACCAGAACAGATATGCTCTATCTCTAAAATGGTTTAGACAGCTGTGCCATAAATATCCAGAATTGAAAATGCGTGTTGTCTGGCGCTGCTATTGAGGCTTATGACTTTAGACACAAAGCATCTGAAAATAGCTGTACACCACACCAACAGGAGACTCTTGAAAAGTATACTAATTAAAGATTTGAAAAGCTATTTTAGGTCTTGCTGTACAAGAACATTGCAAAAGATAAAGGCATAAGAGTGTCTGAAGCTCACACATTTCTTGGTGCGCTTCTTAACTACTCTGCCTGGAAAGAGGTGTAATTGAGTTGTTTTGTTAGTTTTGCATGATAACCTTGTAGAACCTCCAACAGGCTGAGTAAAGACTAGGGAATACAGCTGTGAAAGTAGAAGAGTTTTGTCCCTGATTTTAACAACATTTTGTAGGTTTTGGTTCTTTCTTCCTATGAAGCTCTTCCTGTCTGCTGGGAGTTGTGTTGCATGAAGATCTTACTGGGCAGGAAGAAATATGAGCATCTCAGCACCTTACGGAAAAGAGATTTTTTTTTTTGCAATTATAAAGACTGAACAGAAGTATGGAAAGAAGCACTAAAAAGAGGAGAGGGGGAAGTTATTTATTGTCCTGTACTGACTTGCATCTTTCTTCTGATGTTTTTCATGTGAGAGTGAAAGGAAGCAGGAGGCATCCATATGAAATGTTCAATAGCTAAAACTGCTCTGGTCAAGGGCTCAGACATTTACACTGTCTCCTAATTTTATATAATAATTAGGTCTTTGTTTAGGGGCAAATGAGTCATTATCAAATGCAGGAACCTTACTCTGGTTGAGAGATGCAGCCTGCTTTTAAGTATCTACCTTTGTCAGTGTGTTAGGTGAGCCAGACACATGAGGTCATCGTCTGTGGTGGCCCCTCCCCAGAAAGCCCCACTTTGGAAACCCCGAAAAAGTTCCCTACCCCTAGAGACCCTTTTTGTATAGCTGGCCACTTCTTCCAATGTAGGCTGGCCCCCTACATCGGAATGAGTGTGCATTTTCACTAGTGTAAAAGCCCAAGCCTCATGCAATGTGGGGAAGCAGAACCTCATACCACCCATGTCAACACTGCCTCTGCAGGGATGCCTGC
This sequence comes from Psittacus erithacus, assembly GCA_009867235.2. Lineage (NCBI taxonomy): Eukaryota > Metazoa > Chordata > Aves > Psittaciformes > Psittacidae > Psittacus > Psittacus erithacus. The sequence continues at coordinate 1,345 of WYDI02017167.1, forward strand.
TAAGGTTGTGCCTGCCTCCTCGCACTGCGATGGCGTTTCTCGGAGCTGGTTTCCTGATCGTCATCATATGGTCTTTGGGGTTGGTAAGATAACCACACATCAGAAATATCCTTTACTGTATCTTTTGTTATCTCTATATTTTCCTATATTAATAAACTAGTTGTGGTTCCTCTGTTGTGTTTCATTTCTCTCAACCCGGAATCCTCAAACTCTGGAACAGTCAGATGGATAAAATACTGCGATGGCGATAACTGCTTCATTTTATCTATGAGGCCATGCAGCTAATGATGTAGCTGGCAAAACCCCATAGCAGACAATTGTGTATAACTTTTTTTTCACAAGACAGAAAAAAAAAAAGGTTGCATATATTTGCTAATATATGCTCTGGTCTGAGCATAACCATTTAAAACAACATAAAGTGCAAGTTGTATGTAGCTCCTAAGTTTATGACCTGATCTGAACAAAAGGCCATCCAGAAACTGAGGGTTAATATATAAGAATAAGCAAGCACCTACAGTAAAACTGGGCTTTTAAGGTGAAAAAAAAAAATAAAGTTTTATCCTCTTTGAAAAATGTTCAGTGATTGAAAACAAACAAAACCAAAACCAACCAACCAGACAAAACTTGACCGTAAATTTGCTAGTAATATGTAAACGCTTACTACAATTAGATTGATCTCTTTGTAGTTCTTTTTATGCTGATCAGTGCCTCATGATCTAAAGTTCAGCAGCAGGGCAGCTGTTGAAACACAGAATCATGCGCATATATATAATAAATTATATGTTATACTGTTGTAGAAGATTTTTTATTAAAAGACCATACTAAGTTATTTTTTATAATCTAGGTTTATTTTACTGAAGAAAATTGTAATCTTCATTCAGATGTCATCCACTATTCATCACAGAGTTCTTCTTTGCTTTTTAAACAACTTCAGAATAACATCTACAGTTAACAGGAAAAGATAGGAAAGCTACATAATACTTCCCAGTGTGCTGCTTTAGCTTTAGATTGGAGAGAAAGATTTGATGCTAATATTGCCATGCAATTAAACAACGATAAGCATATGAGGGCTACAAAACAGCAATGTGATATTAAAAAGATCTGAAAAAGCTGAATCTGTAGATTTGTAGCACCTGAAAATTTATAGCAACTTTCATAATTACTATAGATCATTTGTCTCTTCTTGCAGTTTGCATCAAGTCCCAGTGACACTCGTATGTGAGAGTTTATTTCTAGTGCTTGCAGTTTACAGGGATAGAGAAAATCATGGATAGCCTTAAACTTGCCTTTCTGGACCACTGCCACACTGTATGGGAGAATCTTTGTATTTACTAAAACAGCCACTTGAACATATGTAATTCTTGTAAGAAGTGATTACTTTGTAAGGCAGTCAAAATGTCTTTTCTTATATGTGATACATAAAATGAGCAGTGCAAAGAAAATTACAAAAAAGAAAAAAAAAAGGATCCTTTTTGCTAACGTCCAGGTAAGCTGTTTATCACACTCACTGAACTGCATCGCTACATTGCTGTGAAAACTGCGCAAGTCATCCCATTAGTTTTGGCTCATAGATGCTATCTTGCAAATACCTCTTATGCCAAATTGGCTGTTGAAGTACTGTATAAGCTGATGTCTGCAGTTTATGAAGCTGAAGGACTATTCTGTGCCACAGACAAAAGAAACTTTATCTGCAACTTTCTGCTAATACGCATGAGCTGGAGACTGCTGTACTTGCATCTTAGGGCTAAAATGCCATTTGTACAGAGAAATATTACTTTAAATTTGGAATATTTTAATTCATGATCATCATGAACCTTGAATTCTGCTCATGTTTTCAACATGGACTGAAGACTGTCCCATCGTATGATTTATTCTGCATCTATTACAATTGTACATGTTTACAAAAAGTATACTGCAATGAAACTTTTCTGATATAGCAATACTTTAACCTACATTCCTAAAATAATATTAGTGTGTTCAAATAACTCATTTGGAAGTCAAATGTACTGTTGTTGTTTTTTTTTCTGGAATGGGATATATCAATACCCTTAAGGGCTTACAAATTAATTTTGTTTAACAGAAAAACAAAAGTAAATCTAATTACAAGTAGTAAAAAAGGTATTATACAGGAGTTCAAGGCATACATTCATTTAATGGGCTTTAAATTATTCCTATAACCTTATTGCCATAGGGATTTTTGACTCTGTTTTTGGATTAAAAAGTAATTAAGACACCTACCTAGTACCTGCGCATGATTTTTTTTAGAGGATATAAAATACAAAAGATAAAGCTGAAACTATAAAGCCTAGAAAGCGATTCATGCTTCAGCACTGAAGGTAAGCAAGCACTAAGCCAGTCACAGTGTCCTCAAGTACTGTTATTAAAGTAGTTGTCATTTTCTCACAAAGCTCTGTGCAACTGCATTTATTGTTGGGAACCTTAAAACTTCTCTCATTTCAGACACCTTTTTCTAATTAATGCTATGTATTATATCACCATATAAATATCAATTCTGCTAACATGTTACTGCTGGATGAGTGTCTCTTCATCACTAATTTAAATTTCTGAAAGCTTGTCCAGGCTTGTAATTATAGGAAGACCTTCCAAAAGCATATTTTTTCTGACAGACTTTTTCAGCCTTGCACAAGATCAGTCTCTTTCACTTTTATAGACTAACACTGTAAAGGCATTGTCAGTAACTGCATGAAGTCCTTCAGCAGAGATACAGTTTAAAGTGCATCCTGGGTTCAGCAGTAGCAGTCATTTTTCTTCTTTGCAGTAATGAGAAGACTATATTAGAAATTATTATTTGCAAAGGATAATGTACTAACAAAAATGCAGAATTCTTCTGCTGTCTCACCAAAGACGTGTTTAAGGGTGATTAGATAACTTGTGTTTCAGTGAATTTCAATTAGAGATGCATGAAGGAGATTAGCAGAGAAACAAGATTCTGGTAAATGAAAGTATCCTGGCTGTCTAGAACACTGCCTCAGAGCTATCTATTTGTCCCCTTCTGAAAACTGTAGAGGCTAGATAGAAATACAAAATGCTTTTTCTGAAACTGCTGCTATTTTTGAAGGACTTTTCAAAGTAAATTTTAATACCTTTTCTAAATAGGAGGCTGTTGTTTTCTATTTTTGAGCTAGCAAGGAACCTAGAGGTAGAATGGTAAGAAAGGGCAAAATATATGTGTAAGCCATGTCTGCACTGTAAAGCTTTCTAGACATCTATATGACTGTGGGGAGTGTAGGAAAGAAAGCACTATTCTAAATGTAGGAAGAAACTGTAATTATCTATGTGAGAATTATTTTATATAGAGTGAATTTATACTGAAAGAAAGGAATTAACTGTCATGTGGGGACAGATTATTTTTTAAATTTTCATTTCTATTTTTGACACTTTGTCATGGTTTAAGCTCAGTCGTGACTCAGAACTGCGCGATCTCTCTCTCACTCCCTCCCTTCCTCCCCTGCCCCGCTCCCAGAGGGATGGGGAAGAGAAGTGAAAGAATGTAACTCCCATGGGTTGAGATACGAACAGTCCAGTAGCTAAGGTATAACACAAACCACTGCTGCTACCACCAATAATAATAATGATAAGGGAAATAACAAGGGAAGAGAATACAACTGCTCACCACTCGCCAACCGATACCCAGCCTGACCGAGAAGTGACCTAGCCCTTCCGGGTGACTGCCTCCAGTTTACATCCTGGGCATAATGTGCTGTGGTATGGAATACCTCTTTGGGTAGTTTGGGTCAGGTGTCCAGTCTCTGCTTTCTCCTGGCTTCCCCTTCTCCCTGGCAGAGCATGAGGCTCAGAAAGTCCTTGGTCAGACTAAACATTCTAAGCAGTAACTAAAAACATCGGTGTTACCAGCTCTGTTCCCAAGCTGAAAGTCAAAAACACAGCACTGCACTAGCTACTAAGAAGGAGAAAAATGACTGCTACTGCTGAACCCAGGACATGCCCCCTGCCACTGCTTGGTAAGACTTAGTATAGAGCATTTATCCTCATAAATTATCAGAGCTGAACTTGCATCTTCATTCAGAGCTCTGAAACCAGTGGCTGTGGAAAATATATTCACTTTACCCTACCAGGCCTTCAGGCTGCTTCATAATTTAATTAAATAGCAGGAACAGAAAGTCTTATTTATAAGAATTTCCCTACACAATATCAATGCATATATCAGCATAAAATTTCTCACTTTTCAACAGACTTGAAGTACGTTTTAGTCAAATCCAACTGACTGCTTATTTACATGAAGGTCCAATACTTTCTTTTTCATAAATGGTTTACATAAATTTTAAAGCATTGCACAGAAGAAAATATTTCAAAGTGAACAGTCAAGTGCAGGATACAATATGAAGCTCTTGATTTCTGATTATCCATGTACATGAGTTAAATCCATCTTTATGAAAACAAAATTCTGTAGAGTAAAATTGCAAAATGAACTATATTTACACATCATCAAGAAAAATGTACTGAAAACAAAACTTAGTGCACTGAAATGAAAGTCTTAGCTGGTGAAGGCTTAGCTAATGTCATTCTGGTAACCACTGTAGCACCTGACAAGGTAGAAAGATGTATTTGATGCTACCCAAACTGGAATTGCTCCAAGGAGCAGACATAAGACCCATGGTTATAGTCTCTGCTACAGAAAGCCCACCATCCACAAAAGAATTCAGCCAAGCATAATAATATGTAGATAAAGGAATGTGCAAACTCACCACCTGCTGCTGTGTAATTGCTGCTTTTCACAAAATACGTGCATTCAGGCTTAACATTTGGAGTATTTGGTGGAAAAATTTTCTATGAAATAGGTCATGAATGGAAAACACTTCCCAGCTCTCCTTTCTGGTATCTCCTTAAAAAAAATTGACTTCTTATAAAACAATCCTTCTTATTGTTAATTGCCAAGGAAAAGAAAGCAACTATACATTTTTTCATGATTTTTTTTGAGCAAATGCATTTATCCTGAACTTATTAAGGTGCTATGTTGAAAACCCAAATCTGTATTTACACTGTATTTAAACTAGTAAGAAAGAAAAAAGGGATAGGAAAAGATGCTACAATTTGCAATATAAAATGAAGTATGATGTAGGATAAGCAGGACTTTAACAGCAATCCTTAGTGTATTTGTGACAGGTAAAAAAGTATCCCACTCCTCCATTAAGAGTGAATAATTTTCTTATTTATAATTTTTTTAAAAAAAAAACCCCTTTCCCTGTCTTATTGTAGCTTGCTCCCATTGCTGCATGTATTTAAGACACCTGCCCAGCATGGAAGGGGTGAGAATGTAGTTTTCAGCATTATCCCATAATAATTGTAGCATGGCCAGATTAGGCAAAATCACACAATCGCAGAATCATTAGGATTGGAAGGGACCTCTGGAGATCATCTAGTCCAAACCCCGGCCCAAGGCAGGACCACCTAGAGCAGGTTACACAAGAATGTGTCCAGACTGGTTATGAATGTCTCCAGAGAGGGAGACTCCACAACCTCTCTGTGCAGCCTGTTCCAGTGCTCTGACACCCTTAATGTAAAGAAATCCTTTCTCATGTTTAGGTGAAACTTCTTGTATTTTAGTTTATTGCCGTTACTCCTCATCCTGTCACTGGGCACCTCCAAAAAGAGTCTGGCACCATCCTCCTGACACCTGCCTTTGAGTTATTTATATGCACTAATGAGATACCCTCTCAGTCTTCTCTTCTGTATGCTAAACAGGCCCAGCTCCTGCAATCTCTTCTCATAAGAAAGATGCTCCAGACCCCTGATCATCCTTGTGGCCTTCTGCTGGACCCTCTCCAGCAGCTCCTTGACTTTCTTGTACTGAGGACCCCAGAATTGGACACAGTGTTCCAGATGTGGCCTCACCAGGGTCAAGTAGAAGCTTCGTAAGACAGGGAACCTTAAACAGTTAATCAATAAAATCATAGGAAAGAAATTAATTATGTAGGATCAAGTTTGCCAGCAAAGGATAAGACAGTAAATAAGGGTTGTCAGTGGACCCAAACATGACACTATGAGTCTTCTTTGTCAGTTGGTGGTCATTGTCAGAAAACAAGAACTTCCACTCCTAATGAGGCAGCTATCACCCCACAGTCTAATCAATGCATAAGAAATGATTTTCAGAAACATCCAAAAGGAATTAGGAACCTCAAATGTAATTTTTTTTTCTTAATAGGCCTTTTGTAATTAAGGTCTAGTGGAAATATATGTGGTTGGGCATTTGTTTCTTCTACAATTTTAGACTTCGTACTTTTGATCCCTTCTGCAGACTTTAAAATGAGACAAAGAAAGAGGGAATCATAAATCTGTTTTCTAATTATTTTTACCTCCCATTAGAAAATTATAATATATCCTGGACAGCATTTGGGTGTTTTAAGAAACATATGATGAGATATCCCACTGCCAAAAGGAATAGATCAGAGTTTTGCTCTGAAAGATCTAACAATCTTTTCTTCTTTTCTACTTGTTATGCTATATTATCGTAAGTTGAAATAGCTTCAGACTCTTTAGCTCTTTTCCATCCAGCTTCAGGCAATATATTTGAATATATATGAATATATTTTTTAACTCTGAGAATATTTTGTGGTGCAACTGAGAGAAAATGTGATTTAGCCTACATTCTTTTGAAATGTTCTACATACCCCAGGTGAAGTTCCATATGACGGTTTTATATGACAGAGAATTTTCTGAGCCTATTGCTCCTATTTTTTGATACAGGAGTTCAGAGTTCAGTTTAAAACATCAGTGTTGTACCAGTGTCTAACAAAAATGCATTTTTGTCTGAAATCAATATTATAAAAAAAAAAACCAAACCAAAAAACCAAAAAAGACCCCAACAAACAAAAAATGTCTTGTCTGCTTACTGCTGAATATCACTTAAAATCAAGAAAATAAATTTTTGAGCAGATGATCATGTATTCTATGCTTGTGGGTTATCTATCACAACATTTTTCCAGCCTAAACTCTAACTAAACTCTAACTATTCAAACTGAGGTTCTGATTTTTTTTTAATTATTATTACTAGTCTTTCAAACAAATCATACTGCTACTAGTAAGTGCAAAATGAAGAGAATTTTAATGACAGAACAGTAGAAGATTTCATTCTCACTATTTCCAGAGCTCAAGCACAAGGAAGCTATTTTCCTAAACCCTAATTATTCAGTGGGTACTATCAGCCATGAAAATCTAGGATACTAAAACATAAATTCAAGCAGTTCCAAAATTTTCCTAAACAAATTTAAAGCTGGAACAATGACATGACTGAGTAAGATCCATTTTTCAGTCCTCCATTCCTGAGCACTGCCTTCAATGAAAAGCTGTCATTAACTGTCTAATTAGTTTTCTTGGCAATGACAAAGCTGGATGAGAAGAAATTATGAATTTTGCTTTGTACTACACAGCATAAGCTGTATGGCATTTGCATTGCACGATTTTAGCATAGTAATAGGAAAAGATGAATTTTAAATTAGAAAGACTTTTTTTCTCAAAGAAGCATGTTTCACTATCCTTTTTAAATGTTCAGATGTGGAACAATTGTTTCATTTCTGTAGTGACTCAACCCTTTTAATTTTCCAATACTGAAAGAGGAAGGGAGAGTTTCTCTTCAGTCCAGAAATCACGATACAGCACAGTGTCCTTGTTCAGGCTAGGAAAAAGTTAAAAGTTCTTCTTAGTTGGTACAGCGTTGTGTTTTGGTTTTAGTCTGAGAATAATGTTGATAACACACCAATGTTTTAGTTGCTTCTAAGTAATGCTTACTCTCATCAAGGACTTTTCAGTCTATCATGCTCTGCCAGTGAGGAAGAGCACAAGAAGCCAGGAGCGAGCAGAGACAGGACATCTGACTCAAACCAGCCAAAGGGGTATTTCCATACCACAGCACATCATGCTTGGTATGGAAAACTAGGGGGAGTTATTCAGAAGGGGCCTGTCACTGCCTGGTGATGAGCTGGGTATTGGTCAGCAGGTGGTGAACAATTGTATTGTGCACCACTGTTGTTTGGGGTTTTTTTTTATTTTGTTTTATCTTTCTCTTTCTTTTCATTATTATTATTAGTAGTAGTATATTATACCTTCTTTTAATTATTAAGCTGTTCTTTTCTCCACCCACAGGTTTTACTTTGTTTCCAGTTCTCTTCCCCATCCCACCCTGGGAAGAGGAGGGGGAAAGTGAGCGAGTAGCTCTGTGGTACTTAGTTGCTGGGTGGGGTTAAACCACAAGACATATACATAAGAATTTTTTTTTTTTCCAAGTGTCATAAATTACAGTATACACTAATAATCTTAAGTATTAATTTCCTTCTATTGCTTTTCATAAATGCCTCTTTAACTTCTTACAATTATCAATGTAAAGGATATTCTTCCGCAACAAAAGAAAAATCACTTATGCAGTTTAAAGGGCATTAAAAGCACCATGATTTAATCTTTTTAGCTTTTTGAAAGTAAAGGCAACATTTTCTACTTGGTTTCCTTAAAAGGCAACTAATTCTGAAGGATTTCTCCTAGGTCAACATGGTAGAACCAGCCCAACAGCACAACAAGCAGTATGTTTTAAAATATTGCAATTATTTTGAAAGTTTCATAATTGTTAAATATTTTTCTAGGACCTAACCAAAACAAATGTGCAGAATATTACAGTTGTGGTGGTTTGGATGATGGCTACTGTAGTACTTAGCAGCAGCTTTTTGTTACAGTATTGTAAAAAAAATCTCTCAAGAAATATGTAAGAGGCAAGAAAAATAATTATACAAGCAATTTCTGAAATGTGTAACAGCACAACAGCAAGCCATACTTTTAGCCCTGCAAGCCTATGTATTTGGTTATATAGCTGTGGCACAACCATTTAATATGGATATGATTAATAATATTTCAGTCAAGTGTAGGAAAAGCAAAAAAAAGGATAATATGAAATACATTTAGCTTGATATAATCTCTAAAAATTTCAAATGTTACAATACCTTCCAGATATTTTCTACATTCTGTAATGAGATCCCCAATAAGATATTTTCCCAAAAGATTCTCCTGTTAATAAACATGATGAAGCCATTTGTGTTTTGGCATTAGAATATTTTTTTGTAATATAAAAAAAAAAAAAACCAAACAAGGCACATTAAATTTAGATCCTTATTGACAGTATTATACTGTCTGCTTTTCAAACTCACCAGGAACATATAAAAAATTTTCATCCCACATAATTTTCTGTACAAACTGTTAAAGTGACATAGAAACAAAATTATTATTTTTTGTCTATACATTTAAACTGAATGAGTTAAATCTGGCTGAAAATTATGTGAACTACCAATACTAAATATCTTTGTCAGTTCACTTATGCTCATGTGGTTTCTCCTGTAATCTTTCACAGTACAGAGAAAATTTTTTCCAAGAAAGTTGAAGTTCTAACTCCTGACAAAAAACAGATGTAAAGTCTTTGCCTTATATGTAAAACTGCATGCGTTTTAAATAGCATTTCATCAAAACATGTTTAATAGTGTTATGCTCTCAAAATCTTTTCTATAGCCTTTCTTTGCCATAGAGGTTTTGTTTAAAATTTAGTACATTTCAAAATTAAGGGTTCAGAGAAAATACCTGACAAGAGCATTCTGCTCACCTTTAATTAAAGTACATCACCATGCAGCACAAATCGATAGCTCTATTAGGGTCCTCAAAGTAATCAAAGATGACAAAATTCAATTTTATCCATAATACATATCTAGCTGTGGTCAGTAGACCACACCACACCTATAAAATACTATGTGAAAGTACTGTAAGTAACATTAAAATAGCTTACTAAGCAATAAAGAGCAAGAGCAAACAGGGTTATTTCTGTCCAGAAGAAAATATAATCTTTAATTTGAAATACAAGGCATACGTTACACTTTACAAACACTAAACCTATCAGATAAAAAGACACATCATAGTTATTTCATTCAAAAATTCATTTAAATATTCATTTAAACCTTAAACAGTCAGATTTTGCGGTTCTATAGCATGATTTTAGAATGTTTTCATAGGCCACTGAAAAGCAGGAAATAAAGTCATGGCATCTGACAGGTGAATATCAATGAACTTCGCAAATCTTCCTATGCTATTTGTGGTGCTACCTTGGAAGCCCTTGACAGTGGCTACTGATTTTATTTATTTTTTTCTGACTAATATTCCCCTTAGATTCATTAAAACTGAATTCATTATCATTTGAAACTACTTGATATTTACTCCCAGGGTCTTGGAAACACATTTTGAAACAGACAAACGCATAAAAGGTTAAAAAACATAAGAAAGTCTACTCTGGATTAGATCAAACCAGTTTGTAAGTGCTTTCTCTAAGTATGACCATTAACAATGTTCTCATTGATAACCACATCAATACTTGTTCACTCACATTTGCCTACCAATTGCAGCAACTCATCCAGGCAATTTAGTAAAGCAGTGTTTCAAGGTTTCAAAGCATATTGGTGTCCAGTTTTATATCACTAACCACTGCTTTACCTAGATCATAAATCAACCAATTTTGTCAATACTTAACAATAATTGACACAATAAACTTACCATATTAATGCAGACAGACACAACTGCTTTGTCTATGTGCATAGGACTTTCCAATATCTCCAAGATTTGCAAGGACATTCTCACCACAAAAATTTTTTGGTAAAGACGATATTGCAATTTTGCTTATAGCAAAGAAACTACGGCTACTTAAAGATCATAAATGACAAAAATTGAGTCACTTCTGTAGCTTGCATTTATGTAAAATCAGTTCTCAGCATGTGTATCCAAGCGTCTCTTTTATATATTGCATATTTCAAAATAGTCCTCCAAGAAAAAAATAAATTTCTTACATTCTAAATCTTCACTCTTAAAAAGCTGTGCTCTGCATCAAAAAAAACCAGAACAGGCTATGGGAAAGTATTGTAAAATATACTGACTGTGTCACATAGTATTCAAGATCAGTTGGTAGGTAACAGTATGCAATGCTCATATCTCAGATACGTTTTCACAGTAAATGTTTCCTTTGGTAACACAGTTTTGTCCTTTCAGTAACTAGAATTATCAATATTAATGTTATTAGTTAGCTCCTTACAAAAAGAGTCACATTTATAAGCAATAGTAGGTTGATCCTTCTTTATTACATCATTTAGTATTCAATGAAGCTCTGTCCTGATAAATCGGAGCATTGTCTCGAATGTTACATGAGCAAATGGCAGGAATGAAGTCCATAAATTACATATTTTCAAAATATAAGTGGAAATTAGTTGCTACTGTCCTTTTTCATTAAGGCAATGTTAGCTTTACAAAGAGGAAAAAAAATAGACGAAGAAGAGGAGATTTAGGTGCCTCTACTTTACCAAATTTTGTACACTGTATAGGATACTGTTACTCTTTTTAACTCTTCTCCAGTATAAAGCATCTTGACCTCCATATGAATATCAAAGATTATTAAAGAAAGGCCAAGGTTTTTTGTCCTCATCTATGTCTATCGTAATTAAGCCAGTAAAACCGCCATCATCTCCCTTTCTTGGCAACATCAGAAGCTGAATTTAAAAGATATACTGCATAGTTTACAACATATGGATGACAATTTTCCTAATCGCTCAACAGAAATAGGAACTGTGAAGGGAGCTGATGATAAAGATAAATTCTCTGAATAAATAGTTCTTTCTCCACTTGTAATTATGTGGCTGCAGAGGTGCAGTTACTTGGGTCTTGGTATCTGGTACGAAAGAGATTACATTTGCACTGAACTGTGCTGCATAAAGCTGTGACACTCTGCAAGATTGATGTCCCTATGTGCCTCACCAAAAAGAATATTAAGAAAGAAATACCACTGAACAGAAGAATAAGGCTCATTATTTTAGTATCAAATGCAAGTAAAAAAACCTGTACAATTTTGTTCAAGAACATGTACTGAATTTTAAATACTTTTCACTTTTTTCTCTCCTCAAAATATTCGTATTCAGGTTGAAAAAGAGACAATATATAACAGATGTACATTACACAGCACTAGGACTCCCAAAATTTTATCAGAATTTTGACAATTTTTTTTGCTTCTTGTCATCACTCAGTCTTAAAGTCACTTTATACAGAACAGCTTAAGGGCTGACACTTTAACATCAGAAACACAGAGCAGTTCCTTAACGCTAGCTTTGCCTTAATTTTACATTAAACCAAGCAAAGCCCAATGCCAAAAAAAAAAAAAAAAAAGCTCAATAAAAAATAAAATAATTAGAGAAACCAAAACAGGCTCAGTGTGCCCTGAATGAATGTCAATGTGCCCTGTAGAAGTGGCAGGTGTTTTAGAAAGTTCACTGAACGACTACCATCTCACTTTAAAGGATAAGTAAAATGACACAACTTTATAAATATGTCTGTTTTGTTCAAGAAACTATGCTACCCCATATCTATCCCACACCTATGGTGACTTATGGTACCTGATACTTCTAGAGCATTCTTGCTTTAAAAACCTCATTGCAAGTCCTTTTTTATCAGCCATCAATATCTCAGCAAGTATCACGTTCCATATTCCATGGAATTAATCACATTTTGTTTCATCCAGAACTATTTGAATTACAAGCGTTCAAATTAGGCATATTGAAGAATACTTTCTCCACAAAATCTAGCACCATCTTTCACCAACACTGAACATTTTACAGCTAAAGCATAAATTTGGCTTCACATTTCAGACAAACTCATCCACTCCAATTTCTGTGCCAAGACAACAAAACAGTGGTAAGCAGAAGGTAAATATTATCTTGAGTTCATATCCCAGGGGTACTTTCATAACTGCACACATTGTACAGTTCACTTTTGGATTATTTGAATGAAGCTAGGCTGGTAGTCTGGCAGCCTACTGACCATTTCAGAGAAAGGGTTGTGGTTTTGGGGTGTTTTTACTCTGTATTACCATGGTGAGTTGACCCTGGCTGGATGTCAGGAGCCCATCAAACCACAATTCAACTTTCTACTTCAACTAAACAGAGAAGAGAAAATATAACAGAAGGCTTCCTTGTTAAGATAAGGAAGAGACACATTTCCATCATAAGCAAAACAGACTTGACTCAGGGAAATTGGTTTAATTTATTGTCAGTCAAAACAGAGTAGGATAATGAGAAATAAAACCAAATCCTAACAACCTTCCCCCCCACCCCTCTCTTGTTCCTGCCTTAACCTCATTCCCAGTTGTCTCTGCCTCCTCCCCTACAGCAGCACAGGGGGACGGGAAGCGAGGGTTGTGGTCAGTTCATCACAAGTTGTCTCAGCTGTTCCTTCTTCCTCAGGGAGGAGTCCTCAAGCTCTTCCCCTGCTGCAGAGTGGGGTCCCTCCCACAAGAAATATTCCTCCACAAACTTCAACATGAGCTGTTCCCATGGGCTGCAGTCCTTCATGAACTGGGTGCAGTTCTTCAGGAATAGACTGTTCCAGCCTGGGTGTCCCAAGGGCTCACAAGTCCTGCCAACAAACCTGCTCCAGTGTGAGTTTCTTTCCCCATGGGGCCACAGGTCCTGCCCTAAGCCTGTTACAATGTGGGTTTCCCATGGGGTCACAGCCTCCTTTGGGCATCCCCCTGCTCTGCATGGGGTCCTGCATTACCTGCAGGTGGAGATTTGCTCAAGTGGACCTCCATGGGCTGCAGTCTTTTGACAAATGAAGCAACGGATGAAAGTAGCTAAAAATAAAATTTGTTTATTTATTATTATTAATTTGCTACATACATGTAAATATATTTCATAAATAAAAATCCTGGCTCCTTAAAATTGTGTGATCAATATTTGTAGGCAATCACTGATAAATATAGCAACCTTCTGTTTTGAATTAAACTATAAAAGGCGCATATGACTGTAAGTAGGGAAATACAACCCCATTTTCAAGAAGAGGAAAATGGAAGACCGAGGCAACTACAGACCAGTCAGTCTCACCTCTGTGACTGACAAAATCTTGGAGCAGATTCTCCTGGAAGCCATGCTAAGGCACATGAAAAACAATGAGGTGATTGGTAACAGTCGACACAGGGGCTTCACTAAGGGCAAATCATGTCTGACCAATTTCATGGCCTTCTATGATAGGGCTATGGAACTGATCGACAGGGGTAGAGCACTTGATGTCATCAACCTGGACTTGTGCAAAGCGTTCAACACTGTCCCACATGACATCCTTGTCTCTAAATCGGAGAGACATCAATTTGATAGATGGAAAACTTGGTGGATAAAGAACTGGCTGGATGGATGCAAGCAGATTGCTGTGGTCAATGGGTCAATGGGTCAATGTCCAGCTGGAGACTGGTAATGAGTGATGTACCTCAGGGATCAGTGTTGGGACTGATCCAGT